>JAUZNC010003597.1:11964-37638 GCA_034780395.1 Vannuccia rotundouncinata | reverse complement strand
TTGTTTGTAATTATCACAATGCATACTCGATACATTTTAAACTGATGGGGCCCCTGAATTCCTGGTTGCTACTGGGGTCCCTGAATTCCTGGTTGCTACTGGGGTCCCTGAATTCCTGGTTGCTACTGGGGTCCCTGAATTCCTGGTTGCTACTGGGGCCCCTGAATTCCTGGCTGCTACTGAGGCCCCTGAATTCCTGGTTGCTACTGGGGCCCCTGAATTCCTGGTTGCCGATGGGACCCCCTAAATACATGGTACCAAAGGGGCGTCTAAATTTCTGTTTTAGATGGTCTCTCAGAATTCATGTTGCAGCTGGGCCCCTAAATTCCTATTGTCGATGGTCCCCTTGCATTTTTGTAAAGGTGGACCCCTGAATTTAAGTTGCCTATGTTTTATTTTAGTATAGTAGTGTACTAAAAATAAGGCCCACAATATTTAAGGGGCCCTCTGCATTCTGAAGGGGGGGGGGACCACGGCTTCCATGCCCCCCCCCCTGGCGACGGGCCTGACACGTATAAAGTTATATATTTAGTAAAATAAGTTTATATCATATTATACATTAAAACTCTGTATTATATATTATTATTCAGTTTTATTTATATTATTCAGTTAAAATATCAGCTATTCAAAATAAAAAAATAAAAATGTTTATATAACTGTTATATAAATTATACAACTATTACACTTTTAGGATCTCATTAATAGTTAAAGTTTATAGAAATATGGTATAATGTCTAAATTCATAAATCATTTTTTAAAACATTTTATTTAATTTTTGTTTTATAGAATCCCATACAATCATCATTTTATATATACCTACTCATTTAAACAATATACACATATCTTTACTTAAATTTGTATGAAATAGAGCATGACACTGCTTCCAATTGTTTTACTTAACATTTGTACATTTTAGGTGTGTTTTTATACTTCGTTATATTCTTACCGTAAATAATTAAACTACAATAAGATTATGATATATATATATAGCTGCTAAGATACTGCCAACGATAAAATTTATGTTATCTATTAACATCTATATATGTCTATAATATATCTATAATGTGTAACTGCAAACACTCATATAAACACTGTATATATGTATAAAAACATATATAGGTAAAATATAATTATAAGATTTCGTTATTCATAAGATTATCAAACATAATATCTAAGGGTAACAATTATAATAAACGTTTTCAATTATAATCTTATCTGAAAAAGAATCTGTTGGTGTTTAAAATGATCATCCTGTTCAGGACGAGGAAGTTATTTTTGCAAGTTACAGTTATAATATTCATTAATAGGTTGTGATGGAAATAAATTTCATGGAACGCTTTCAGAAAATATTTTAAAATATCTCGAAATATCCATATCCATATCTCTTTCGTTTTTTAATTTATTGAATTAATAAGAAGGCGCTAATTTGAAAATTCCGTAATTTTAATGTTTTCATTTAGTAACTGAAAAGAGATTCAAATATGACGAGATAATAAGTAAAAAACAATGTTATAATATAAAAATTAAAAACTGAAACATTTTAACAATAATGCAATTGCGACAGTTCCAAATAATAAGTTATAATTCTTAGATACTTTTGTCCTTTTATTTTCATTTTCATTTATCATGATCTTGATCATGATCTTGAATTCGCAGTTAAGACTGTCGGAATATATATAATTCCTATAGATTGATTATCTAAGTGTTCCAAATATAAATGGAATGCCTTAAATAGATATTTTCCATAATTTAGTTTTCATGCTAGAGTTTAATTAGTGATTTTACAATTGTTTAGACTTGTGACCAATTATCTGGAAACATATAATAACAAACAAACAAAAAAGTCTTGTATTATATAGGGATCCGTTAGAGAATTCCATGTCCGAGAATGCGGTCCTAATATAAGAATACATATTATACTTTACACAGATTATATAAATATTAGATTTTGAAACATAGACATTACACTATACTAACAACAACGTATGAAATAACATTATAAAGCATAGATATATTGTAATGTCTATGCTTTTAAAATCGAAGTTTATTTTAGGACGATTAATTCGAATTAATGAAGTTTAATAAATGTTAAATAAATAAATATTTCAGTTTTTCACTATAAAATAGTGAAAGGAAAATCAATAATTCAATTTAACCAAAAAAAGGGATAATTAAAAATTAAAATAAATTTCGGCTATAATTAGCCGACAAAATAGTTAACAAAATTATAAATACAGTTAGATATATTTTACAATATCCTTGCTCATATATATATTTTGAATATTTTCTTTTCTTGTTTTTTTGTTTTTTAAATATTTATCCTTTAATTGTATTCAAATTATTTGAAAATCACAAAATAATTATTTCTATAAAATTGAAATAACAATATATAAATTTATTATTATTTAATAATTTTTATTTCGATAAAATTAGAATATTGGCTGATTTTGTGATTTGTTTCAACTAATTTTTGCAAGTGAATCTTGACAAAACTTCAAGAATTGATAAAAATAAAAATTTTCTAAACATATAAATATTGACTTTTATAAATGTTTTAATATCCAACTATATAGTGAAGTATATCATAAACAACTTCGATAATAAAGTTTTAAAAAGTATGGTGTTATTATATCTTAGACAGGTATCTTATACTTTGAGAATAGCAGTATAAATGGCATGTTAAGGTTACAGAGGGTGATAAAATAACAAGGATTTCCTTTCGGCAGGAAACACTCAGTAAAGAAATAGCAGAAGTTACGTCGGTATAATTGAACCTCCAGGATGGATCTATCAATAAGATAATGAATATGAGGACCCTTAACCTGCTGATCTTCTGATTACTCCTCTCCATTGTGGACTTTATGAAGATAATGACCAGGAAATTTGTTTCAAATATCAACTTTCCGGGTTAATTCATGGTTTTAAAGAGTACCTAAATAATTTTAGATCACTATAGGCCGCGGGATGATAATTTAAAAAAATTATTTTTATAGATTTGATCATATTTAAAATATTTTTTATATTAAATTAGCAGATTATATATCACTTTTTAAAAAATTATTGATTTTTTCGCATCGATTTGTCGAAATATCTTTCTTTATTGAGAGCATAAACATTACACTATAACATAGACATTACAATATATAACTATAATAAAGTTTAGATATATAATGTCTATGATTGAGAGTAGTTTGGAAAATATTTCTATCATTAACTACTTTCAAATGCCCCCATCCCCCTCTGTTATTTTTTCTGGCATTTGTTTTACTAGTTTTAGCGCAAAATTTACTTTCATAGACCATGTGGACGAGCGGTTCCATCAGCATCACCTCAAATTTACCATTTTTCGAAATTTTACAAAAATGGCTATTATATAAATAAAATAAATGAATAGCTTTATAATATGTGATAATTAGCCAGATAAAATTATCCACATCAACATTTTAAAAGAAAACACAATTTTAACTGCCTCAAAAAGTTTTTCCTTTGATTTTTCCAATTTTCGCAACATTATCTAGAAGAAAACTTCCTGAATTGTCATCAGGACAAGTTTTATGCGCTTGGTACTATGGGAACATTATTTTTGGAAGGGGGCCCAAACATAAAAATCCTTGTATTAAAAATGACTACTTTTATAATTTCGTGAAAATAGTTATTGTAAGAAAAGTAATACTTTTCAATACATCAATTTTGTTAGAAAAACATAACTTTTCCATATATAGAGGCGCTTTATTGTTTTGAATATTTTTACAAATATAATTTATTAAATTTGTTAAATTTGTGTTGAAATAAACTTCATCGTTTGTATTTCAAATATAAATTTATTTCTTCAACGCGGTCAAAAATAAAACGCAATTATGTTTTTTCTTTTATCAGATATAAATTTAGCTGTATATTTGCAATCTTGTAAAATTATGTCACTTGCAATATACCTTCATTAAAGTAATTTCCAAAAAAGCATGCTGGCAAAATGTATCGTTCAACATCCTGCATTCATCTTTCCGATAAATGTGATACCTTTAGTTAGCCTTGCGCGCATAAAACCTTCCATATCAAACATAAATAAGCCATTGGTAATCAATTATGCACTAGTTTCTTGGGAATACTTTAGACTCGCCCGGTGTATTTTTGTAATATACGTCGGAAAGTTGTAAAGGTTTAAGAAAGAGTCAATTGTGCAGTTGAATTCCTTTTTTAATTGTAGTAATGTCTCCTTTTTGTGACGGAATACTGTGGGTAATTCCACTTGGATACCCATTATATAAGTATTACTATCAGTAGGCATTCCTTATGGTTTATTCTTTGACTTATTGTTAATTGTGTATGAGCATTGTTTCTTATAATGTTCGTTTTTTCCTTTCGGCAACCTTTTCTTTTTCTCCTATTGGCGACAAGAAATTCTTCCATATGCAGTCGTTTAATGCTTTGGCAAGGTTGAAATTCTGTTGTATCACCTTGACTATACAATGTACCTATACTGTACTGTAAATTTAAAAGATATTTACCAAAGATAGGTTGAAGATGTACTGTATATACTGAATACTAAAGGAAAAAAGTCTATAATCTTTCTTGAATAAAAAGAAACTAACAGAATTGAAAATATTCACTAAATATATAACGGCATTATAACAGTATTTTAAGAAATCTCATTAAGTATGTATTTTGTTATATTTACAATTACGATAATATTATACCGTTATATTTAGAGATATATAACACTATTTTAGATACCTTATTGAAACGTTACTTTTCCATTATATGGTGCAACTCTGCCGTTATATTTTTTAATAATTTAACGCCGCTACTATTTTTTGTGTTTTGTAAAAACACTCCAACCTGTACATATCAATTTGTTGCTTTTATCGTAAAGGTGCATGTATCTGGCGGTATATTTAGACACTAATAGACAACTGTCCAACAATGTCCGAACAAATCCGTTGTTATCAGCATTTGGCATCACACGGTCTATAAGGAAGGAACATGTTTCAAGACTGGATTGAATGATTGACATGTGGGTATAAGATCCCTGGCAGGTTAGATGCCGAGTAATTTGCCAGAGTTCAATCCCCTAATTCCTTCAGCGAATGGATTCTTGTATAGATAAGGGAAAGTGGAAAGATGAAGTAAACTCCTTTGAAGATTAAATGTCAAAAAAACTTTACCCAATTCTTATGGTTGTAAAATCAATGGACAGGTCCATTGAAAATGCTGGTCAGAAATATGTTAGATGCATCCGGATTGATAATTTGGATAATTATACGTCTAGAACTAATAAAATAAAATTTAGATGTATTTTGTATTGTATTGTATTGTGCTATTAAAGTTGTTTAAGTTAAAATGGAAAGCTTAAAATTTGTGTTTAAAATTTTTAGTTAATTTAGTTAACGAAACTAAACTATATATACTAAACGTACCTTCGTATTATACCTTCGTACTTGTACAATGTTGTACTCCTCAATTTAGTTAGTAATCATATACATTTTGTGATTTTACGAACTTCAAACAGCAAACACCATTCAACAAACATTAAACATTAAACAATAAACAGCATAAACAAAAATAAAACATCAATCATCAAACATCATTTACATTTGTAAATTAAAAGTTATAAAAAAATGGTGTGTTTTAGGAAATCTGTGTTTCCTTAATTACCAAATGCGTTATTATTATTCTTTTGTTGAACACTTCGCGTTAGTTTTTACTCTTTGACACCAATTCTCTGAATGAAAGTGTAGATGAAGAAGGTTGTTTTCATGGTCATTTTTGATTTTATTGATTTTATCGATTTTGAACATTGACACAAAATTTCTAAATAAAAGTGTAGATGCGCGGCTCCAAACCAATAACAATATTATAATAATATTAATAATATTTATGTGTTAAAGTTGGTAGCGAAAATTGTGCTAACGCCGACAAATCAAAACTCGCAATATTGATTTGATTTATTTAATATAGAATGCCAGTATTAATAGAATATTAATATGACTTTGGGATTTAGACATTGATATCGTAATTAACTTGTCTATAGATTTTCAAACTACTATTATACGCTTTATAAGTAAGACATATCGTCCGATATAATAACGGGCAAATCATATTAGACTGATTTAATAAATTATATTGACTTAAATAAACAATTCTCGAGAAAAAAAATTGTTATAAATATAGAATATACAACAACTCATAATTTGTATAAAAATTACAAGAACTTACTTATGAAAAGTATTTTGACCGATTTGGTCTACTTCACAGCTCTATTTGTGGGCCGAGCAAGATTTGGAACCATTTTGTCTTTTTGCTCGTTTTTATTTTGGACATAAATTAATTAAGTTTGCCGATCTGGATAAATATTATTACGATATCAATGAATTTAGATACATACAGTCCTAAAAGTCATGGATTATCTACTATATTTTTCATATTTTACGTGTTATATTATTGCATTTTGAAATTAAAACATAATTTAAATTATAAATATTTATAATTATTAAATCTAAAAAAATAGTTTTCATATTTATTTTTGATTTAACACCATTTTATTTACAGTGAGAGCGTGGCGGCCAAGTGGATAGAATTCCCGCATGTCTTCCGATACGAAGGTAGCAAGTTCGAATACCGATACGTTCGCTCCTGTCTTTAACAAACTGATTTTCGCTGCATCTTTGAGCGCATTATTAAATGCGACTAGTGGAAACATGTGGCTACAACTCTTCGAAATTTAGTTTAAAATTTCAGAAATCTTTATTATTGTTATTGATTTTGATTTTTTATTAAATTGATTTCTTAAATTTTAAACACAATTGCGATTTGATTTGATTCGATTCTGTTTGTTTTCGATTTAATAAATTTTATAATCAAAGATTTTATATTAATTGTACAACTCGTGCATATAACCCTCCATTGTGATAATGAGTGAGTATGAGAGTAGTTTTGAAGACTGGAAAAAGAATTCTATATTTATTATTCTCTTCTCGCTTTTCAACATAACAACGTGTATAGCAACATTAATTGTCTGTTTTGTTTACAAGCCGCAAATGAATATAGACAAGTTTACGTTTTTAAAGAGTATTCTGCCAAAATGGCAAAAAGAAAAATGTCCGAATGATGACGCGGTAATCAGACGCCAGTGGATCTATTTAACCAGAGAAAATGAGTTGTAAATAGTTTGGTTCTAATTACGCAAAAAACTTAATTCCCATATTGTGAATATTACATTTTTTTGAAAAATTTTTTTACTGATTATTTGTGTAATGTATCAATCAAATATATTGGTTATAATAAAATGAAAAGGCGAAGTTTGCTGTGTGTGTAATTGATTTATTATTATTCAAATAAAACATTTTAAAAATTACAAATAGGTAATTTTATAATTTTAGGTAGGTATGTATTCTTTTATTATTTTCAAGTTTTTTCTATGATTAAATGTAAATACATTAGTTTGCATATATTTGCTAATGATATAAATTACTTAATTAAAATTTATAATTTATTTCAGAAACTGGCATAAAATTTTATAAAATTAACAATATTTTTTAAATATTAAAAATACTAAATAGCAGGAATTTAGGTCGAGAAAAAATTGAAGTTTGCACCTTTACAATAAACATTATCACATGAATTTTGAAATTTTTGATTTTAATTTGCTTAGTTACGATCAAATGAATACAAATATTTATAAAATTGCTTCAAAATTTTCGTTACATTAGATTACAAATTTTTATAAAATGTGGGAAATAAAATATCAATTTTAGCAAGTATTAATGGGCAATATGCTTCATGTATAGCGCCTAATTATTATATAGATCTATATATATATATGTATATGGTTTTAATACATTTAAGTGTAATTGGTACAATTTATTCACATTAAAATTAGGATTTTTACTTTATATGTATTCACTATCAATTAAACAAATAAGTATTGATCGAAACAATAAATATTTTAGTACTTGTTATATTTATTTAAACAATATACATATCACGCTGTTGTCGGCTAATTGTGTTTACCCGACGAATACCGCTATCCTCGTCAGACAAATGGATTTGATTTATTTTTTATGAAATTTATCTGTCGGCCGAATTAAGTCGGCCGAACGCAATTCATCGAACGGATTGGGTTCTTTTATCCAAAATGCAATATTTAGTCGTACGGATCGGGTTATTTTATAAAGTATGCAATCCGGACGACGATAAAGGACCGTATTGTCGGAGTACGCAATACCTAAATAGATTTATTATTTTATAAAAAAAAATAATAACATCTTTAAGGACGGCTAGAAATTAAAAAAATTTGCGATATTCAATAATTCCAATCTGCAGGGTGGTTCAAAAAGACTTTTCTTTTCATTTTTATTTCAAGAAAGACGTATACATTTTTGTATCTATTTTTATTTAACACTTATGTACATTAGATATATATAACATATTAAATATTTAAACATGTAAATATATATAATTACAAGTCAGTTCAAGTCAGATTCTACCTTATATACTCAAAATGATGTCTATTGGCTGCTGCACTCAGATCCTGTACAACGTGAAAAAACATACTGAAATACAATTTTTTAAAGATGACCAGGGATTTCTTGTGAGCTGTGAACAATATTATCTTTTAACCCTTGTATGCTTAAATTCGCACACGTTCCTTGTACACTATATGTTTTTTAGTTGGTCCCCGAAAAAAGTCTATTGGAGTGAAATCTGGACTTTTTGGCGGATACTCCACTGGGCCACGGCGACCAATCCACTTTCTGGGAAACATGGCATAAAGATATTGCCTGACTGTAAGGGCAAATTGAGGAGGGGCACCATCCTGCTGAAAATAGACTGGTTCCCCTGGAAAGAGTCTTTTAATGACAAGTTCAACTTCAGTTTGGAGCAGCTGAAGATATTTTTCTGATCAAACCCCGTAATGAGATTCCAGCCCAAACTGATACTCCAGAAGCAAATTAACTTCTCTTTTGTTTTCCTGCGAACAAAACATACAAATGAGGCGGTTGTTGAGTTTAAATGTCGACTTGTCTGACCAGATAATCATATCAGGAAATGTTCATCCATTGCTGTTGAATTAATAAACAATTCTGCGAATTCGATCAATCCCTCGTTCGGGATCATCGTCATTAAGCTGATAAAGCAGTCAGTATAGCTTCATTGCTTCATTTTATTATCTTTCAGTATCCTGTTTACATTTCAAAAGCTATATATAACCCCGAATGGAATTTCCAAAAGCGAAGCATAATCATTTGTACATATAAGTGCAAAAAATATAATTAAATAGGAAAGTGCAGTATATGCGCTTTTTGAACCACCCTGTATATATATTGATATTAAAAAACTGAATAAATTTAATAAATTAAATTATAGATATTTTAAATTGAGATATTTTAGCCTTTTCAAAGACCCACGCTCATCCCTATTACTCGTAACAAAACAACTAATTGCTGATCGACAATTGCTATATAATTGTTCTGTTCATTTAATATTATTTTACCTCTTTATTTAAAAATTTGTTAATTGTATTAACTATTGCTAACCTTAAAATTGAGATAGCTATGGTGTCAATGATTAGACCAATACATTAATTAAATTCTTTCTTTGAAACATTTAACAATTTTAATTTAAAAAGATAATTAATATAAAATCTGTTAAATTCAATACGTATTTGTCAATTTTTAACGTATTTAAAAAAAATATATTAAAAGACTTCACCTTCTTGCTATACGTTCATAATGGGGGATAAAAAAACACACCCGGTTTAAAGGCGTAAAGTTAATTGTGAACGACCCCTTATTTTTACCAAGGATTTTATTATTGTTTTACTGTATTAAATCCTATATGTTGAAGTTATATTTTGTGGTATTTTTAAAAAACTAATAATTTTTAGTTTTCATTTTAAAGATTCTGTTTCCTTAAAAAAATAAAACACATATAAACGAGAATAAACAATAACAGCAGAATGGAAGGAATTCCTCGTGTACCAATGTCATCATTTATGCTGAAAGATTCTATAGATGCTCCTGATTTTACGTTTCTGAAAAAAGTAGGAATTTCAATTTACTTCAGAAAATTTATTAACAGTCAGTTGTGTAACAAATAATTTATTCAATACATTTATTAATATTAATAGTGTAACTTTATTTTGATAACTTAATTTTATTGTATTTAAGTAATTATTTTATAGATATATCTGATAATATATATATATGATTATTTATTATGATTTTTAAATTAATCAAAGTTTATATATTTAAATATTGTTTACCAGAAGCAAATTTGTACAGTTGTTAAATGGGATGTACCAAAAACAAATTTGTTAATGGTGTACCCTGTTTGCTAACCATTTATACCAACAATGAATTATAAAAATAACATTTACATATTATAATTTAGGATATTATCAACTAAATATGTTTATGATGTCCAAATTGTTTATTATACTCTGTATTCAATTTCAAGACAATTAAAAAATCATAGTTAAGACTATTATTTTAATTAGCCAAAATTATTGTATGAACATTGAATTTTAATTAAAATAAGATTAACATAATTATAACACATGACATCAACTGATTCATTTTCTAAATCTATTTCAAAAACATTTATCAAAATTATTTATTGAAATATAAAATCAATTTGCATATATAACAGCAATTTTATGTCAACTTATTGTATATTCATGTTTTTTATAATTATTATAATCTTATTTTATTTAAAATACAGTGTTAATACATCTGATCTTGTTTACCAACCAGCCAAATTTGCTTACAGTACACAACATATTTAATTAGGCTTGTTGATACATTGTAAAAATCAGATAATATGTTGCATATTAATGTGTTGTGAGAATTAATAGTAACATTTATTTACATTTCTATAAATAACATTGTTTAAAAATTTCCTTTTGGCACTGATCTTTGTCAATAGGATAATAGTTTTCTAACATGTATTGCTGAATAGATAAATTAGCCTTATTGTCATCAATCGTTCTATAGAACTCACCTATATTCATCAATTCACTTACAGAAATTTTTTTTTAATAAAAATTAAATGTTTAAGAAGATATTTAAAACACAACTAAAACTAAAAATTTAAATTTAAATCTTATAATTACAATTATAGAAAAAAATCAATAGATTATTAAAATCTATAAAATGAAATATGTTAAATAATACAATTTCTATTTTATTTTTCTTGAGCACCTTAAGCAAATTTGTACTGCATTTTTTTGTTATTTACCCACATTTTTTTATCAAACAGAAATATTTTACAAAAATGTATAAATTCAAATACAATATTACAAGAATAACTGAGTTAATATATTAGAAGCTAAACACAGGGATACACCTGTCATATGTGGTGAAGAAGATTTTCAGATGAGTCAGCTACAAACTTCCTCTCTCACATGAATTAGATGAGGTAACCATCCAGTAGAGTGCATGCTGTTCCACGCTCCTGCTTGTTGTGCAGCTTTGCTATATTCCACATATTCTTGATGTGGTTTGTTGTTTTGTGCATCATGGGATTGACAAATTTGTATATGTGGTTAACTGTCAGGTGATGGTATCTGAGCTGACCAACAGTATCATAGCAATACCTGAGGTCAGAGACAATAGTGGTTCCTGAAAAGATGTACCCCTGAACGACTGGCAGAAGTGTTTCTGCACTGCATCTGTCAACCACCACCAAGAAGCAGCCATTGGTGCCAGTATCCAGTCCACCAAACACCCACTGCATACATATGAGATGACTGACTGTGTTTCTGCTGAAAAAATGCTAGTTTACAGATTGATTTCCACAACATGGCCTGGTGAACAAAATGCAATGAGGAGGGAGTACATAGTATTCTGCATATGTCCACTTGGTGATTGCCTCAGTTGCAAGATGGCACTCTTGTTGCAGATTCTTGGTCATAGCATTTCCATATGAGCAGTTGTACAGCAGGTCAAAGAAGGTTCCCTGCCTGATGGAAAGGTCTTGTTGGCATCTAACATGGTGATAGTGCCACCTAATGCCACCTAATGCCATTTGTGTGTTTGTTGTTGCCTTCTCACATTGGAAAATTGCAGTTGAGGCAATTCCATTCAGTGAAGAGCAGTCCATGCTCCTTCAACCATTGTATGACATTTGAGGCTGTGTTTGTGACAGCAAACAGGTCTTGCATGTTCATGTGGGTCACATGGGGATATTAATTAAAATTCATTATACTGCATGCAAAAAAACACAATAATATATAAGTCTTTTACAACTTGTGCAAAATGCCATCAAATAAATTTTTAATAAATATACATTTTTTTAAATTGCTGTTAAATAATGGAAATGTAGGTAAATAACAAAAAAGTGCCATTTGTACAGCTCATTCTGAGAATCTCACAATGACTGATAACAAAAAAAATCTTGCATACACTAACAAGTGATTAGAGGGTATTCTTTAAATTTTTAAAGGATAATGATTGGTCAATATAGACATTAGAGAAAGTTGTTTATGAGTATGTATAAAAATTTTATCACATTTTGTGTGTAATTTTGTCTGCTTATATTCTTATTTTTCCCAGTGCATTGAGGATAAAGGGAATTATTTTTTTAACAAGTGAAGATATCTCTTGGAATTACCATTTATTGCAAAAAAGCATTTGTTTTAGGTTGATATTTATTGAAGTGAATATCACAATGCAATTTGGGGCATGCTTTACATAGCATTTAACAATTGTATTTATTCTAAAATACATTAATTAAAGTACTATAACTAATAATTAATAGTCCCATTAAATAATTATGGTCCTAGAAAAAAAATACCTTTTACAGAATTGTCCATATTTATTGTATTTTAAATTTAAAATATAATGGTTGCTTAATAATAAACTAAGGTGTTTTAAAATAAAAAGTATAACTTATATGAGATGTATGTGACTCAATAAATTACTTAAATTTGTGTCCCCAATATGTCCTATACTGTAAGGAGAATAACAATAAAAAGAGTGTGCATGTTAGAAGTGTTGGCATAGTATTATCAGTTAAAGTAGATCAGTCAGTTCACTGATTAATCATTACCACAAAGAGCTCATACAATATTCATCTTCTATCCTTTGTCATAACAATTAATTGGATTAATTTTACTGATTAATTAGAAGTAAACAATGGTGATTAATAGACTACATGTATGTAATATATCATGAAATCACTTGATTATACTTGAACACTACTTCATTCCATTATCATATTGCCTACCAATACCTTGTTAATAAACCTAAAAATTAGTAAATTTGTACATTCAATGTAATAAGGATTTTTGTGGGATTTTATACATTTAAAAATGGGAAACTCTGTGGATGGGATAAGTTGACTATAAAAGTTGACATTTTGTCATAAATAAGCATATAGTATTTAAATTAAACTGTAAGCAACTTCTTTCCACTTTAACCTAAATTTTTCCATGAAGTAACTAGCCAGTTTGATTTTAATGCAGATTGCAATTAGCTCATAAATTTTAAAATAAGTTAATAATTTATTATGTTATTTGTATAAGCATGACTTTCGTATAGTCCAAGCTATCAGCTCAGAATCTTAGCCAAAAATAATAATATGTGCTTGGGCTTGTATATAATAATATTACTGTAGAATAATTAAACAAATATTAATATTTATATTTTAAAAACACATTAGTTTTATAGTTTTTTAGTTTAATAGTTTTTAAACAATCAAGATGATATTTTGAGCATTTTAGCAGGCGTTTATTTAATAAATACTATTCTACTCATGAATTAGAAAAGGTAATTGGTCCACTGGTATATCCAGTTGGCATCTCAGATGCAACAAAGTATTGACTGCAGGCACTGTGGCTTCAGAAAGAGTCAACTATGCAGCATATTTGGAATATCGAAAGACTGCAGAGCTAGAAAATAAAAATGAAGAAAATATGTTTGCAGTTGGAAGTAGACAGTTTACAGAAAAAGGGCTCTGGCTTCTAAAACTACCAAGCTAATTATCACTGAGATTAAGTCTGTTCAGGAAGCTAAATTAATTGTAAAACTGAGAGAGTTAGCTAAATTTGAACATTATTAAAGCAGACTTACATGTCTGGTTGTTTATTTAAATTTGTTAATTATAGATGTTAGTATTATTTACATTAAGCTGTATGTTTCTATTATAATGTTGTGGGCATTACGGAGTTGTGTGTACATTCTGATTGATTTTAGAATATTTGGACAAATTCTGTAAGGACCCTAGCTTAAAATTAATAAAAAATTCCTTTTAGTGACAGTTTTCAAATCAACAGTGCCTACCACAAATATGTGACTGAGTTGGTCATGAAAGCTCGAAATATATTTTAACAATTGTTTGGTTAATCTAATTTCCCATTTAATGTATATTTAGTACCAGTTTAGAGCCAGTTATATAAAACGAAGTTATTTCAAAGATATAGTATTGTTTTTGAACACAAATTAACCCCATTCCCTGCCAATGTAGTCAATATCAATAAAATACCACAGATCCTATAGATCTTAAAGTTTATTAAAATTGTTTGAAACTGTTTAAAAAATAATTTTTCATGATGGTATATTTCTGGTAATTAATTGTACTTTTTAATGGATCTCCTTTGAAATATTATGATTCTTTTGATCGGATTAACATTTTCACGTATTGTTTTGTATCATTGTAGTATATCAAGGACCATTATGGCGAATCATCCGATGCTTATGACAAAGAACTTGCTGAACTTAGTCAACTTCGAACAGTAAGTAATTATCATTGTGTGTTTTCAACACTAATCACTATTTGCACAATCCGTAAAAATGATTTTCACAGCGCTAAAGTTCATACTTATAAAATAGACTTATAGGGTACGAGAATATATGTTTAAATTAAACAAAATGTCATTATTTATATAGATTTTTATTTTAGCTTTATGCAAATAGTGACTTTCTTTTTGATATTCAGTCTGCATGCGCTGTACCCCACGACTTCACGGGTCTGTCAACCCTCAAGCGATATTTCGCTCAACTACAACTCCTCAAGGGCCGCTTCCCTATGGAGGAAGGGGAAAAGTGTTCTATTCTGTTTCAGTGGTAAGATCAAACGTTCGGAAAACATATAGTCAGCGGATTTAGTTTTATACTAAAAGATAATTAGGTATCATTACATTTTATAACTGAAGTCTAATATAATTATTGTCACTGGTTATTCGAAGACTGTAGCTTATGAGAAGTTAGTATTACGTGTGCAAGGACAGTAATTCAGAGGTAATATGATCCTCATCATGGGGATGTATTTGGGGCAGATCAGTTAATTCAGTGATTAGGTATTCGAAAATAATCGATTATTCAATGTCAATGTAATCTGTCAGACAATTGATTGTTGCTCTACAAAATACAATTAGACAAATCGATAATCCATAGATATTTCGTTGTGTCGACAGGGATGACCTCTACCTCAAAATGCCAGTTGGCATCACCGATGTTCGGTTGGAAGAAGCTTCCATCTTGTACAATATCGGAGCCCTTCACAGCTTGATTGGATCCAAGGAGACCCGAACTGATGCTGAGGTGAAACTGCCCTCTTTAGGTCTGCACATTGGCCCCTTTTCTCTAACTTCTGGTTCTCTTTCAGGGCATGAAAGTGTCCTGCACCCACTTCCAGTGTGCAGCATGGGCCTTCCAGCACATACTGGACAGGTACTCGCCTCTGGCTTCACCCGATTTGGACGTGGACATCCTAAAGTTTGGCACCAACCTCATGCTGGTCAGTGTTATGAGATAGTGACTTCCACGATATCTGTCTTAACAAGTGGTCCCTGCATTCTTCCTTGTCTAGGCTCAAGCACAAGAGTGCATCTTGGAGAAGTCCATCATTGACAATCGGAAGTCTGGCATAACCGCCAAGATAGCCCAACAGCTGGTTGAGTTTTATCATCAGTGTCTTGGCTTTCTGGATAGCGACAATGTCAACTATGTTGTTAACGGACGACGCTATAAGGTAGCCTGATTTTCGGTCGGATACCTTGCTTCTTTTAATTGTTCATTAAATCATTTTATGTTGTCCATATTTTAGAGACTTGTGCTTGAAAAATCTATTTTGAGCATTGAAGTAATTTTCTGTTTTGTTCTGGTTTATTGTCGTTTGTGTTTCCTTCTGTTTCTGTTGATCCCTTTAGCCCTTCGCCAAACACATCGCCGAGTGCAAAGTAAGTGTATGACGTCAGATTCATAGTTGTGGCGTTAATCTGGTGCCATTATTTTAATCCAATTTCGGTGGCTTTCTAACTCATTATTGATTTTATTCAGCTAAATGTTTGCAATTATCATTAATTGTAACCTCCAAACAAAAAATTGCCTCTCAGTAACCCTTTGATATATGCTTACAATAATATTATTGTTCCCTCAACTATTTTCTATTCAGCTAAATAATTTGGCATGTGCTCTTAATAGTTAGTAGTAAGGAAGGCGTGGTTCTACCTCATATTTTATACATGCTTCGCAGAATCGCTTTTATCTATCACTAATTTAGCTATCACTGATCAATATCATTTAAAGAACTATTTAATTAAATTAGTCAATAATATACAACGGATAGAGTCACCAAAGACCGATTATGAATTGACTAATTCCATCATTCAGGACTGGAAGAGGCGATGTCAAATCAAGTCTCACTACTACCGCGCGATGGCTTACTACTTTATGGGATCTGCCGCTGAGGAGGGGAGTAAGTATGGCGAACAGGTTACGTGGTACACCGCTGCGTTCAAGAAGCTTCAGGAGGCTGAAAAGTTGGTCAAAGATGTGAAGGACCCGAACCTACATGACTCGGTTCAGTTCGCTCATGATGTAATTGGTGGAAAGTGAGTTGTGCTACCCTTTACCTTTTTTTTGTATTGATTGATTCTAACTCGTTTCTTCTAAATTCATTTAACAACTCATTTGTTTTCACTTATTTCATTGAACTCCAGGTATGAAAGCTCAAAGAAAGACAACGACTTTATTTATCATGAACGAATTCCTGAAATGGATACACTGCCAGAAATTAGAGGTATGTGTGCTGGCGAAATCATTTACATTTTGGTTGATTTACGGTTAACTAATTGTTAAATTTGCTGTAACGTTATTTACATTTAATTAATTTTTCAATGTTTAGTTTTATGTTTAACATCTTCAGTTAGTTTGTAGATTTGAGTTCCAATTGTAACTGTTTCTTTGTGATTAATTGATAATACTCCATAGACTACTTTATTTCAAAGACTCCAATACTTTAACTGTAATCTAAAATATATGTATTTAAAATTCTTTGATTAATTTGATCAGTGGAATCGTCAGTGGATTCGCGGATTTGGTGCACAATTTTTTGTTATTAATTTTTTATACGGGGGCTCTCCCAAATTTTGACTTCAGCGTATTTTTTAAACTGCTATTCTCATCCTTGAATTAGTTAATTTGAAGTTAATTGCCTAACACGCCGGCTAACCATTTAATTTTTGATTGCGTAGAAAGTTTAATGTCTAAGTAACACTCACGTAATAAGAAATATAAACTTATACTTTATTTGTCATTAGCAGAAGCTGTTGCTATAATCGTAAAAACATTTCTAATAATAAACTTACCTCACTAAATCAATACTGGTCTCTCAACAACAGGAGCTTCCCTAGTCAAAGGGGTTTCTTTCAATCCCCAGGACCCCGAAGTCAGTGGCCCTGACATCTTTGCAAAACTAGTTCCAATGGAGACGCACGAGGCTGCCTCACTCTACAGGTGAGCTCTACCTATCTTCAATAAAATCATGGTTACAGATTACATTTTAATATTTTGATGACGTCATAATATAGGTATATTCTTTCTGTTTGCTTTCAGTGAAGAGAAGGCACGCTTTTTGCGAGAAATCGGAGATGAAATCGAAGCAAAAGATCTTTTATTAGAGTAAGATACATTAACCTAGTAAATACGATCGATATTGATAACTATCATATTATAACTATCATTCTACTTCTGTTCAGACAAACTCTCTCCTGCCTTAATTTGGACTCTGCTGGGATCACATTAGAGGACCTCCCACTTCCACAGGAACTCTTCAACTGTTGCGCCAAGTTAGGGGCGCAAGAAGACCCTTCAAAGGAGTTGGTGGTTCTTATGAAAAGTGAGTTCTGCTTTTTATGCGATATATTATTTATTGTACCGATTGTATGATGTTCTTATTTAACTCACATAATCATAGATCTGGTTGATGTCAGTATCAATGTTGAAAGTGGGCTGAATGAACTTGCAGAAGCAATCACACAGGAGAATGAAAAATGCGTCCAATTTGAAGTAAATGCAATTTTTTATATCAGAATATTTGTTATACAATGTCATTGAGGCTTACTACTTATTTATTAGAAAGTAGTATAGTACACAAATATATGAATTTATTGTGAAAATAGTGTATCACTATTATTTTGGAATATTTCAGTCTATGTACGGACATCCTATCTCCTCGTGGACTTCTTGCTCCGAATTATCGCGCATTCGCAGTGACCATTTAGAATTCACGAAAACTCTGGAGGAGGCGCGCACTTCCAACACACACCTTCGCGATGCTCTGTCTGGCTGTCTGAACGATGTGAAAATACTCGGCCAGCCAATCGACGTCATCCGAAAAAACCTGCCCTCAGTGGAGGTTATCAAGAGTGTGTATTCTCACAATTATTCATTCGCATTCTTTTTAATTTTATCACACCTCTCTCTCTCTTTCTTTACAGCTAATGAAGAAATCATTGGCCTATTGGCTGAAGCCCAGCGTCTCTTGGGCAAAGTCTCTGAAATGCGCAACCAGCGCAACGTTCTCTTTATCGACCTGAGGAGCAAAGTGCACTCTGATGACGTCACCAAATCCCTGTTGGCCAACAAGGGCACTGACATCGGCGGCAAGAAGTCGGACAGTGAGATTTTCGCCGAGTGTCTCAAAAAGCACACTGGTAGTAAGGCCCTGCTTCAACAGAACATGGCCGCACAGGAGAAGATTGTGCAGGCTCTGGTGGACCACAACGCCGTCTTGGCACCCACCAAAGAGCAGATCCTCGAAACTAAAGAGAGGTGAGAGTCAATTTTCTCGGACTGCGAATTAATGTCGACTTGATTCAATTCTGGTAACAATTCTTGTTGTCACAGACGACGGGCCGATATCGAGAAAATGGTTGCTTCCTACGACACCTACCTCAACCTGCTCAAAAAGTGCGAAGAGGGCATCCACTTCTACTCCACTCTTCTCAACAAGACGGGGCAGTTGCGTCAAGCTTTCGACAAAGTTGTCAAGTCGTGTCAAGCAGAGCGTGAGAGAATTTTGGTGAAGTTCGCTCCCCAAGGTAAACTCCCTGGCACACTCGCATTGGTGTGTTGTTCATGTGTTGATATCGGCTCATCCGTTTGTTTTAGCTGTAGCACCACGAACAGAATCTCCAGGGCCTTCCATGGCCAGCATTATGTCCAATGTTCCGCTACCAGATCTCTCCGACCTCCGAGATATGAACAGCCAGATGGCACAGGGAGGTGGTGGTGGACCACCAAGGCTTAAGGACTTCCTGCCCTACATGAAACCGGAGACCTTCGGACATCGTGCGTCATTAAGGTCAGATTCAAGTCCACTCCATAGTCGAAAGCTCCCGACGAAACAGTCGAGCCCCCAGCACTCCATGCGTTCAGAGAGTCCAAGTCACAATGCGATGTATTCCGGACAGGATCCGCGTACAATGAAGCCACCACTTAGTGAAGCCTCTCAGTTGCCATCATTCCAGAACTCTCAGATAAATGTACCCCCATCATCGCAAGCGGGAGGTTACAATCCACAATTTCAAGCGGCAAGTATTAATCCTCCGTCGTCCAGACATCAACAACCTGGAATGATTCCATCAACTTTTGGTATGAATCAACAGTTTTCCGGAATCATTCAGCCGCCTCAGCAAGGAATAAATCAGCAGAAACCTGCATTAAATCAATTGCCACCTTCTAGTCAACAGGGACAGTTTCCACAAAATCAGTTTTCTCTACCAAGTAATTATCAAAATCACCCTGCACAGCAGCCATTTCAAGGACAATTTCAGACTACGCAGCCACGACTGGGTCAAACCAATCAACAGCTATCTCAACCTCATCAACCTGAACGTCCACAAGGTCCAATGCAACAACCAGGTCAACCTCAACAACAAATGCAACAACAAAGATTACCACAAGGTCCAATGAACCAACCAGGCCGACCACAAAGTCCAATGCAACATCCAGGTCAACCTCAACAACAAATGCAACAACAAGGATTACCACAAGGTCCAATGAACCAACCAGGCCGACCACAAAGTCCAATGAATCATCCAGGTCAACCTCAACAACAAATGCAACATCCAGGTCAACCTCAACAACAAATGCAACATCGAGGTCAACCTCAACAACAAATGCAACATCCAGGTCAACCTCAACAACAAATGCAACATCCAGGTCAACCTCAACAACAAATGCAACAACAAGGTCAACAAATGCAACATCCAGGTCAACCTCAACAACAAATGCAACAACCAGGTCAACCTCAACAACAAATGCAACAACCAGGTCAACCTCAACAACAAATGCAACATCCAAGTCAACCTCAACAACAAATGCAACAACCAGGTCAACCTCAACAACGAATGAACCAACCAGTTCGACCACAAAGTCCAATGCCACAACCAGGTCAACCCCAAGTATTACCTACAAGTCAAATGGTACCTGCTAATTATCAGGGACAAGTTATATCTGGCCAAATTCCGTGTCAAATCCAGCAAACTGGTCAACCACAAGGTCAAATACCACCTGGTCATTATCAAGGTCAAATGCCATCAGGTCAATATCAAAATAAAATGCTTTCTGGTACTTTACATCAGCCTGGACAAATGCAAAATCAATATAATAGATCTCAACAACCAGGGCAATTTCAATCGGATCAAATTCCTAAAGGTCATTCACAACTTCCAGTTCAATTCCAAAATCAACAACCTAATCAATTTCAAGGACAAAATCGAGGTGAAACACAACAATTAGGTCCAATGGTACAGACAGATCCGAATAAAGGCCAACTTCAAAATTTTGGTCCAATGCAACAGACAGGTCAATTTCAAAATCAGGGACAACAACGAAGTCCATTCCAAGGAGGTCAATCACAACTCCAAGGTCAAACACCTCGGCCGGGTCAATTGCAAGGTCCACCGCCAAGTCAATTTCAAGCTCCAATGACACAACCAGCTCAATTTCAAGGTCGATCACAACAACCAGGTCAATTTCAAGGCCAACCACAACAACCAGGTCAATTTCAAAATCGACCACAGCAACCTGGTCAACCAGGTCAATTTCAAGGGCAACCCCAACAACCAGGTCAATTTCAAAATCGACCACAACAATCTGGTCAATTTCATGGTCATCCACAACAACCTGGTCAATTTCATAGTCAACCACAACAACCTGGTCAATTTCAAGGTCAAACACAACAACCCGGTCAATATCAAGGTCAGCCGCAACAACCTGGTCAATTTCAAGGTCAAACACAACAACCTGGTCAATTTCAAGGTCAACCACAACAACCTGGTCAATTTCAAGGTCAAACACAACAACCAGCTCAATTTCAAGGTCAAACACAACAACCAGGTAAATATCAAGGTCAGCCGCAACAACCTTGTCAATTTCAAGGTCAGTCGCAACAGCCAGGTCAATTTCAAGGTCAGTCACAACAGCCAGGTCAATTTCAAGGTCAGCCGCAACAACCTGGACAATCAGAGACGCGGTATCGATTTCCAATGCAGCCACTTCAACCTGGAAAGTTTCAAGGTCATTCTCAGTCGAATGTTACGTCAACTCCTTGTTCTGATTCAAACAATACACAACAAGATGAACAAAAACCATCCCACAACAGTGACTCTCCACCCAGATCTCTGTCACCATCCACTGCTAGCCAACAAAGGAACACAAATAACGCCACACCAACCACCAATTCGATAGAAGTCTCTACCATAGATCCACCCCACCACCAGACCGGCTCTGATGACCTACTTTCTAGCAGTCCCATGGACGCGAGCAGTAATCCTATAGTCACCAATGGCGCAAACAGTGTTCTCACTCCACACGTACTCACTCGCGAAGACATCGAAGAGCAGAAAGAGGCCGAGCAACGTCTTCGTGCCCTCCAAGGTCAGTCGAGTAACCCGCTTAACGACAATCTCACTCTCAATCGGTTCATTGCCGATGTGGAGCGATTGTACAAGCGTCTGGGGGAGTTAGAGAGGAGTGACAGCAGAGACCTGTTGAGCATGTGGAAGGTCTTGACCGATGCGGAGAAGGCTGGCGGGAGACGGTCTGCTGCCATTGCTCGACTTTACCAGATGAAGAATAAGAGTCAGAATCACGTGCCTTGTAAGTGTGTAGAGAATTGGTTGGCGGTTGATGACTCATTATAATCTCCTTCTCTCTCTCTGTGTTTGGTTTCAGATGATGATACGAGGGTGATTCTGAAGGATGCCAAATGCGACTACATCAATGCCAGTTTCATTGATTTTCAGCAGGTACTTATCACCTTTTTTTATATGTTTAAAGTGGAATTAGGACAAATTTTGGATGAACCCGGATTTATAAATTATAGCAAAAACTCATTTCCGAACATGTTCTATTCCTTTACCCTACCTTATCTGATAGATTGTAGTCCTTCTTCTATCTGTTGTAATACATTTATAAGGTTTCAGATGCTTCCTTTTTGAAATATTCACTAAAACACAACATTTTGACTCTTCAATTTTTAGATAAATGTCTATGACGTCATGCAAGTACATTTAAAAAAATAATGATGCATTTAGATACTTTATATTCATGTTTCTATCTATTGGTAACATATTATAAGCATCCAAAATGCAACATAAAGCAGTTATTTGTGATTTAAAGTTTGTATGATAAATAGAAGCTGATATTTTTTTTTACAAAATATGACTTATTTCACGGCAGCCTTTTGAGCCACAACTTTTTACCCCAATGTGAAGTGTTCTATACATTTTGTATACTGTCGAGGAAGTTTCAAATCAGAGTTGATCATTTTCAGACTTTACCGGTGGCTAGTCCTCGGTTTCTCGCGTGTCAAGCGCCCCTCTCCACCACTATGACGGACTACTGGACCATGATCTTCGAGCAGGGCTGTGAAGTGGTTGCCTGCCTTTTCCCCTGTCAACTCGAACAGGTAAACAAAAATTGTCTTGGGACTCTTGCGCATATTTTTAAAACTTTGACCGAATTGTGAATTGTGACCACAGGTGAAACACTTGGAACACTGGCCCCAGACTAAAGGGGAGTCGAGGCAGTTTGGTCCCTTCGAAGTGACCCTACAGGCTCAGAAGGATCGCGATCATTGGACTGAGCGAGTGATAACTGTGAAGCACAAGAACACGCATCATTGCAGGACCCTGGTCCACTTCGTGTTTGAGGAGATGTCCCAGATGTGAGTGTCTTTCTTTTTCATAATTAATTCTTCTTTATCTAGTAAGCTGTTTTGTTAACGATGGAAACCTCATGTCTCTTGCAGCTTGCCTCACTCTGTGGAAGCATTTAATGCCTTCATCAATGAACTTCATGTCTTCTATAAGCAACAAAGAAATCCGAACAAACCGATTGCAGTTGTTTGCAAGTGAGTTTTCATTGGATGCTAATTAAGATGCTAATGGTTTAGTACATTATATTCAAATGCAACGAACTGTAAACATTTTTCACTCCATTAGTTTCCTTTCTACTTCATTATGACGCTCTATTATCCTTTCTACTCCATTATGACGCTCTATTATCCTTTCTGCTCCATTATTACGCTCTATTATCCTTTCTGCTCCATTATGACGCTCTATTATCCTTTCTGCTCCATTATTACGCTCTATTATCCTTTCTGCTCCATTATGACGCTCTATTATCCTTTCTGCTCCATTATGACGCTCTATTATTTTTTCTACTCCATTATGACGCACAATTATCCTTTTTACTTCATTTATGACGCACTATTATTCTTTCTACTTCCTTATGACGCACTATTATCCTTTCTACTCCATTATGACGTTCTATTATCCTTTCTACTCCATTATGACGTTCTATTATCCTTTCTACTCCATTATGACGTTATATTATCCTTTCTACTCCATTTTGACGCTCTATAAATATTTTACCTCCATTATATCTTTTTTACTTAATTATGACGCACTATTATCCTTTCTTCACCATTATGACGCACAATATCCTTTATTTTTCAATATGACGCACATTATCCTTCATTCTACACTATGACGCATTAATTCCACCTTCTCCATAATGACGCATTAATTCCACCTTCTACATAATGACGCAACTTCTACATAATGACGCACCTTCTACTCTACAGTACTGGATGTGGTCCCTCCGGCCTCCTGATTGCTCTCTCAGCTGGCTTCTTCTTCATGGAACAGTTAGGACAACTCCCCGACCTCGTCGAAATTGTGACTCATCTCTGGCGTCAACGGGCAGCCCTGTTGGAGAACAGACACCAGCTCAGCTTTGCCTGGAGTGTGCTAGCTCATCAGGCTAGTGACATTCTCGTTAAACGTAAGTCCTTTCCCGTCCGGTCAGTGAGACCAGTTTTGTACGTGCGCCGGTATTCCATCCTTCTTAGGGAACATCATCGTCGGTCCTGGACGCAATTCGGCCCCCCGTTCGCAGCTTCAGTCTCAGAGCAGCACGACCTCCAGTGGACAAACATCGCTGGCAGACACGCTGTTTACCAGTCAAACTGTCCAGCTGTCAGACCTGCGTACTGCCATCGATCGATGGACGATCAAACCGGCCGAACATCCCTCCAATTCCAGTCGGGTAATCTTGAACGTGTTTCTTTATTTGGTATTTTAATTCAACGTCTCTGCTGCAGTATTATTATTGGTGATTTTCTAGGCGTAAATAGGATGTTATATTTATGATTAAAATATTTGATTTAGAAATAATGAATATCGATTATTTTCATATTAAAGTAAGGGCTCATAGACATCACTGTAACTACAACTAGTTCTGCCATCTGAAATTAAATGTTTAACAAACGACTTCAAATTGAAGTAATATGCACAACACGCCGGCTAAGAATTTTAAATGCATAAATTTTTGTCTATGGTTTGAATCGTTGACCTATATATTAGTTTATTGACCAAAATTCAATAGCAATAAGGAATATATCTATGTACTTATATATTATAATCAATAACAAATTTATTAGCGTTATTAATGCATTTCATAAGGTAATTTATTTAGTTTTTTGGAAGGTTTTATAAGTAATATTGATCGCATTTCTTCTAATTAAACTAATTACCGTATATATTTTAAGTCTGTGATGACGCACTCAAAATCAGTTCGCCGCTCTGGATAAATATCATATCGTCTTACTGTATTGGAATATTTAGATTGTATTTTTTTTATATATTTGTAATTTACAAATTCATTGTAATTCATTATAAGAACATGTAATTCATTATAAGAACATGTAATTCATTATAAGCACGTGTAATTCATTATAATAACGTGTAATTCATTGTAAGAACGTGTAATTCATTATAAGAACGTGTAAATCATTATAAAAACATGTAATTCATTATAAGCACGTGTAATTCATTGTAAGAACGTGTAATTCATTATAAGCACGTGTAATTCATTGTAAGAA
>JAUZNC010003586.1:20812-37655 GCA_034780395.1 Vannuccia rotundouncinata | reverse complement strand
GGAAAGGGGTAATTATGGGAGTAGAGGAGGTGGGGAAGGGGGTAGTTATGGGAGTAGAGGAGGTGGGGAAAGGGGTAATTATGGGAGTAGAGGAGGTGGGGAAGGGGGTAGTTATGGGAGTAGAGGAGGTGGGGAAAGGGGTAATTATGGGAGTAGAGGAGGTGGGGAAGGGGGTAGTTATGGGAGTAGAGGAGGTGGGGAAAGGGGTAGAGGAGGTGGGAATATGGACAGTTATGGGAGTAGTGGAGCTGGTTATGGCGGTGTGGAAAGGCATAGCTATGGTGGTAGATCAGGTGGGGAAATGGCCAGTTATGGGAGTGGAGAAGGTAGAGAAAAGGGTAGTCTTGCTAGTAGCGGAGGTTATTATGGTAGTGGGGAAAGGCCTACATATAGTAGTGGAAGTGGTGTTGTTGAAAGAACCTATATTGGTGGAGAAATGTATAACCATGGTGTAATAGAGGGTGGTGGGTTTAGTGGATTTAGCGATGGAGCAGGGGATGGTAGAGAACCGGGATATGGTAGTTTGGTTGGCGGTGATACTGTTGGAGTACAAGCTTTTCAGAACAATACTTTCAGAAATTCAGATAGAGTTTCTACTGAATTCCAGCAACCTTCACAGAAAGAATTTCCAGAATTTTTTGATCCTAGCCAATCTGCTGGTGACTATACTAGTAATTAAAATAGTGATAAAATCAAAATTATTCTGGTAATCAGAGGAAATTCCTATTTATTGTTTTAAGATTGGTATTTTTTAGTTAAAATTATATTATAGAAACTATGATATATTAGTTTGTTAGAGAACGTTGTGTATATAAATTTTTATACCGTTTTGATATTACTACTTGTCGGTTGTATCCATTTATTAAATTCAATAATAATTAGCATTTAATAGTTTCGTAACTATGACTGGTCCAACAAAATTTCCATATTTTTAACTATATAATCGGTTTGTACTCAAAGCTTGTACATATTGTACATTGAACTTAAAGTCTATTTTTCTCTGTAATTTATTCCCATCATTTTAATTTTTTCCTGTTTTCTTCTGGTTAAAGCATTTGTGTACAATTTCAAATTAAGCATTTTTCAAAAAAGTGAATGTTTATTAAACTATAATTGTATTATTATATAATTTTGCTGTTTGAAATATTTCGCATTCATGTCATTATTTTTTTAATATTTCATTGTATATCCACGATGTTTTTTGTATTTTTTGTTATAATACAATTTTTATTGTACAGTTAATTTAATTCTTTTTTACTTTGGTCTATATTATTAGTTGGAAGAATTTATTAATCGTGGTTGTAGTTGCATACAATCAACTATATTTTATAAAATTAGCTTTTGTTAGCACTAAATCTATTCCGATTATTTTTTTATTTATTTGAAACGTTCTGAATAGAAAATACATAATTCAACGGTCATTTAAAAATTAGATGTATATACAGTAGAATTTGGATATAACGACACCATTTTCTAAAAAAATCTCCATATATTTTGTTTTAAAATAAATTGTATTTAACGACAGTTTTCACTAAACGAAACCTTTATGAGTTCCCTAATTAAGACTATTTTATCTGAATATAACGACAGATTGTTAATTCAAGTTTGATATTTATGAAATTTATTGCGTCATTGCTCTAGTATTTTCATTCAAGACTGAAAAGGATACGTGGATATTATTTATATTCCATGTTGATCTAACGAAGCTAATTTGTTTAGCCCTGTTGGCGACGAGTTGAGTTATGTATTTAAAAAAATAACGCAATTCGTCGCCACAGCACAACGGATTGCGCTATTCAATAAATTTGTGGGTAAATGTTTGATGAACGAAATCCGTCTGACTGCGCCGACGATTTGTGTTCATTGATCAGAAACTCAATTCGTCCGACGAGGACGGTATTCGTGGTGTGACGCTATTCGGCCCCAACAGAAAGTGAAACAGTTCCGAGTGCAGTATTGCAATAACAGTCTATTACAAATACAAACAAATCTGTTCCGATTCGACATAAATCGATTTTTAGTAGTATAAGTTGTATGATAAGATTATGTATGAATTTGATCACGGCCACAATTAATACAATAGTTGCTTTTTAACTTGGGTTTAACTTTTTAACTTTACTATATCCTTTATATGGTTCTATATTTTATGGCTCAGCAGTACCTATAATAGATACTTCAAAAATAAAATAAATGTTTGCTTATAATTAAATATAGTGTGGACGAAATTAAAATAATTTCCTTAATTCTTATATATGGAGTTAAAATAGTTATTTCCTAATACTCTAAACATCAATTAAACTTAATTCATATATTATGAGAAATCAGGTTTGAGACATCCCCTAACTATTTAGGACATGTTCAAATTCAGTTTACGCTAACTGCAGGACATTTAAGGGTGTTTTATAAAACAGTTAATATAGGACAAGTCAAAAGTTGCGCGGATATTTAGGGCAGATCAATACCTATTTTATCTTTATTAAAAACGTATATATTGTTTCATTAAAAATTTTATTAAAATTTTAAAGAAACTGTAATAGTAATAATAAATGACAAATTACATTAAACATAGAGTCGTTTTTTAAAATTGTCGGACAAAAAATATTAGGAAATAAAACACATAACGAATTATTCATTGTAAATATCATAGTTATACAACAATGACAGGTACAAAACTATTATGCCTATAAAATAAATATGAGTCAGTTTTTAAAATATATGTTACACTAAAACCACCTATATTTTCTATTTCAAAACATAAATATACTATAATTACATAATTATAATTAATAGAACTACCTAAATATACATATTAAACACGCATACGAGTCAGTTTTTAAAGCTAATTTATATTAAAACCGTCTTGATTTTTTTACCTACCTTTCTTTATATTTAATTGAATTCTCATTCGATTATCAAAATTTCTTTCTCGACCTCTAAAAGTTCTTTTTCGAGTTGGAGTCTGCATTTCCCCAGATCGTGAATAGCTTCTAGTCTGGTTTTCTTTGGAGGGAGAGTGTACTAAACACAGATATAAAGGAATCAATATATATTGTATCTAATACCTAGTATTAAATATTAATATTTTTAATAATAATTGTATAATTTAAATAGAAAAGATTCATTATAATTATCTATAAACTACATATAAGGTAACACTTACTTACTTTAACATCGCCATAATGGAGATATATAGCGACCACGATATAGTGACTCCGACGATGTGTACGATAACAATGACCACATCCTCGGAGTCACTATATATGGTCGGACATAGCTGTATGAGTCCCTCCTTCCACTTCTATACTGGAGATCCTCGTCCTGTTCCTGATTGATAACGCGAACACTTTATGCTGCTTTAATTTTCGCTAAGTTTAATAATAATAAAGTAGCTTTATTTCAAGTATATTACAAATAAATGGAAAAATAAATAAATAATATATGTATATTAACAAACATGATACAAAAAAAATTGTCAAAGAGATGCTGTAAAATTAGAATGTATTAATTTACTTTAATCGCGATGTAGTAGATACGAAATATGAGAATTAATGATGTACAAAGGTTTAAATTTTATTATAGAAGACAAGGTTTATCATTTAGTATTTGATAAATATAAAAGAGCTTTTGAATGATGCAATTTGTTTATCTATTTAGTGGTTCTTGTGCAAATTTTTGGTCTACCAATTTTATTATCTAATCTGCTTGATCTATGTTAATGCAGAAGATATTTTACTAAAGAAGCTGAATTATTATTAAGTATGTATCAATTATGTATGGTACGTATAATGTACTGTAGAGTAGCGAATCAATGTTCCTTCTATACTATAGGCTTTATAGGGCAATATACATTTTTTCTTTACTTCCATCAGGGGTGCCCCTAAAGGAATATTTAGTGGGGGGTCGTTTTTCAGGTTTAGGGGCACACCTATAGAAATTTTTTTGAAAAGGGCAGCCAGCCTACTTGAATCAGTTATGTTTTAAAGGTAATATTTTTGGTTAATAATTAGTATTATAGATGCTGTACCTATAAAAACTTTATTAAAAAGATAAATTTACAAATTTGTAAATTATTGAATAAAAAAATTCAATCTTGTAACTGAAATTTATACTTAATACATGAATATTTCACAGAGGAACTCTCTTGAATATATAAAAAAATAACTGATGAAAAATTCAGTATTAATTTTGCATATTAATTTCACAACTACAAAACATTTATATATTGTTCCATAAATAATATACATATAATATTAATTGCATTGAATGTCTGCAGTATAAAAGAAGTAGGTGCAGAATTGTGATATAATGTTAAATAACTATCCTTATAAGGTTGGCTAAATCTATTTGATGTGGATGGAGTTTCATAAAAATATTCACCACTTGACTCTTTAGTAGTCAATTGTGCGACTGTAGGGAATGTTCATAAGGGCTAGTGTTGATAGTCATGTAGCTCCCATTGAGGAATGAAGTCAAGTATGAAGATGTCGAATTAATAAAAAACTTTGTTCACACTCACAACTTGTGAATGGCAAGGTTGCTGCAATCTTTATAAGAATAAAGTACTGGGGAAGAGAGTTTACTGTCTTGAGAAGTGATATTAGTGCAACGTACTATTATTGACTGGATCGGAGGATGTAAACATCTATGTGGTTTAGTAATATGGGGTAACTTTAATTACTTAACAGATTTTAGATAATAATTAGTTGAAAAGCAATAATTCATATCGCAAACACTCATCGCATAATTTATATGTTCTATTGTTAACTTAGACCAAATAGCTTTCAGAGTATTGGTTAATATATGTCAAGAAATTTCATGTTTTTGCCATCCTCTAGCCAGTATAATATTATAATTTTTATTAAGGCACATTGTGATAAAATGTGTAAGTTTAGAGGAGTAAGTTTTATTGTACAAAGGGCACCAGAGATTCTTTTAAAAGGTGCTGGCCTAAGGAGAAAGCCTTGGAGGGACATTTAATTTTGCTCCTTGTGAAAGGCTTGTTCAGCTTGTCAAATAAATATTTGCATTAGGACTTATTTACCTTAGGCAAAATTAGCCCACAAAGGGAACTGTCTTACATGGTTATTTCAATGGGAATTCAACTAGGAGTGTGCATTCATTTTGACATTAAAAAGGTCGCTATATAATTTTTCAAACATTATATATAGGTTTAATTTTGTTTTATAAAAAGGCGCCGATGAAAATTATATGTGCCACTTTCCTGAAAAGGCACATTTTATTAATTAGTCTGTTGCATTAAATTATTTCCTATTTTTTTCAAAAAGGCACATTTTCCTATATTTAAAAATAAAAAATTTCCATAAAATTATAAAATTGGCACAACCACAAAAAGGGCACTCCATTTTAAAAGGTAAAGGGGATCGTTCGCACCCAACGACCCCCCCCCCTGGAAGCACCCATGTCCATCGCATTTTGCTTTTTTGGAATTGGTCAACGCATTAATAAACTTTACATTTAAGATTAGCTCATTTATTAAAGTTTTTAAAAAATAAATTTTTGATTGATAAAGATGGAAACTATTTATTGCAGTACTAAAATATATTCATATGCTTGGTATGTTTAGAGTCACAATTTTTCAGAAATGAATTATGTATATTTTGTTTAAAAAATACGAACACGGTTTTTATTTAAACAGAATAAAAATATATTGGTACCTACTTATATAGACACTCTTAAATACATTATTAAACATTCGCATGTATTGGATTTCGTTCAATCTCTCGAACAGGGAAGCAAATTTAATATTGTAACATATACAAGCTGTCAATTAATCATTACTGACTCTTGGAGTGAACGACGCGTACGTTAGAAATTTGAAAATATTTAGGACTAGTCGAATACTTTAAGACATGTCAAATATACTGTTGGTGACGAATTGCACCAATTGATGAATACGTCCTCGTCGGACGGATTGCATACTATACTGATAAAAGAACGGAATTCATCGTAAGCCGTCGGGTGAACTCAATTCGTCTCCGATTAACACACATTATTTAAAATAAAGTATTTTACGGATGATTATTTTGAGTATAAGATTTAAAGTCCATATTTTATTTGATCTACAAATTAAGAAGATTTTTGTTATTCTAGTTTTATACTTTATACAAAATTATGTCTAAATAATAATTTTAAATTTGTAATAATTTAAGAATCTATTCGTATCTTCTTTCTCTTCAATTTTTAAAAATTTATCTGATCATCTCAAATATTTTTAATAATTACCGTTTAAAAGATCTGTATTCGTTTTCGTTATATAGACAACGTTTGTTTATATCTTTAAGAAAGAAATACTAAGGGACGTTTACATGTCCTCCATAATAGCGGCTTATTAAATTTTATTGACAGACAGGTGACAATTTTACATTATTTTCATTTCATTTTTTTTTATTTTGTAGGACTTATATTTTATAAAATAAACAAACTTAAAAAATAACTGACAGATTCAATATCCTATTTTTCTAAATATTATCTGCATTTTACTTTGAGATAAGATGATAGTAAATTTAAGAAAAACTCAATCATATATGATATTTATTTATAGTAATTGGCCTTCATATTCATATAAAAAGTGGGCGAACCTACGGTTTAGCGTCCTTAAAATATATATATATATATATTTAATTAAATTGAATGTTATAGTCGATAATGTAAAATGTAAATAAGTTAAGAATTTTGTTATAAATCTGCTTAAGAAATATTTGATTTAATAAAAAAGAAGTTATGAACAAGTATTTGTCATAGTTATAGCACCTCTGCCACACCCAATAAATATAAATTTGGTCTCTGCATACCCATGATATTTGCAATAGGTGCCATTGTGCAATAGGTGCAATAGTAGCAACCAGTACCCAACTTAATTATTTAAAACTATTCATTTAATAAACTACTCAATTAATATTACCCAAATTATATATATGTTGGGCACATTTTTCCAATCTGTGCTTATTACTAATATGCACTGTACAAATTACCAATTTATATATTATATTTGTAAGTTTGACTGCTTTATGTTGTATTAAAAAATAATAATTCTACTATAAATAATAATTAATATATATATATATATATATATTTACTTGCTTGTATTGAATTTGTTTTATTAAATAATTTACACATCACTGTTGCAAATTCGACTGCTTTATATTAAATTAAATAATTCTATTAAAAATAATAAATAATTTTTTTTATTATTTTTGAATTAATTGTTTTATTATATTGAAGTGTTTGTATATAATTTGTTTTTAATTTAACATAAAGCAGTCAAATTTACAAAAATAATATATAAATTGGTAATTTGCACAGTGCATATTAGTAATAAGTGCAAATTGGTAAACTCTGCCCCACATAAACTGGTTCAATAGTTCTTGAAAACATTGAAAAGTCAAGGATGTTTATAAAAAAAGTTAGTATTTAATGTTCCTTTGGGAATCTTTTGATTTATGTTGGTTAACTCAAAAAATAATCTTTCATGAAATTCAATTATTTTTTATTAATAATAGTCTTTTTTATGAAATTAGTTTATGTTTAACAAAAATAACCAATTTAATTAACAAAACACAGTAAACATAGTCAAGAAATAAACATATTACAATGATTAACAATCCAATAAATAAGATTCATGAACACATTTTCTTTGTATATATTATTTCTAATAGAATGGGATAAACAAAAGACTATTATTAATAAAAATAAAGAAATTTCATGAAAAACATTTTTTTTAGTTTACTGACATAAAAAAAGATTCCTATTCCTTTATCTAATAGTTTGTCTTTTACTTAGCAACTTGATCCTATATATTTACACCTTAGAAATATAATAACCCAATAATTTCAAATTGCTTAATAAAAGGAATTATTCAACAGGATAGAATAATGTTGAAGAATTTCCTGAGTAGTCAAAATGAGGCATATAAGTAAAATATAACACAAATTTATTTAGGTGCTAAACCTGTTTCCATAGTCTTGCAGCTGGCATTAAAAACAAAAAATCAATTGCATCATTACTTATAGAACCTTCAATAAATCACTGCTTAAATCTATCATCCATCAACCATTAACTTTATAGCAAACTTCTAATATTTGCAATATTTTATTAATAATTATTAAATATCCATGGTTCATATAGGTCTTGGAAAACTGATAAAAGTCTTGGAATTGTAAAAATCCAATTCAGCATATGGTAGTGACAGTTACATTCAGTGACAGCCCTGTTGTAAATACCAGGTTTGTACTATATTTAGAACACCAAATGAACACTCTTTTGTCAGAAAAATTTACCAGCATGTTGCTATTATTAGTTTAAGTGTAAGTTACTACCCACTTACCTGCAAAATGGTACATTTATAGTACTATGTACACAATTTTTAAAACTTTGGTGTTCACATGTAATCTGGAACTCATTTTATTTTGTCATACATTGTCATGGTTTTCAAATTAAAAAAAATGGATACATAATATATCAGCTGTAAATTGTATGTGCTGAAAATTTCAATGTTTTATCTATAATATAATAAAATGTTGCATTTTTTAAAACATATATCATTTTATAGATAATTATGAATGAAATATTTTCCCAAAGAATTCAATTAGTCAAATAACATCTGCTATAAAATTAAACATATATAGAAGGAATTAAATTTTAAATGCAGTCCAGTGGCAGCATTATTGCAGTCTCTATGATTTCCTCAGCCGCTGCAGTATATAGAAAGCTGTAAATTATCTTCATAAAAGACATTCATAACATACGTCCATCTACAGATTTAGTATATTTACACTACACACTATTTGGATGTACATATGTTAATTACTCTCACAATTCAGACTTTTATGAAATTATGGAAATATTGGATAATAAAATGAATACAAAGCTTTAAACCAACTTATTTCTAGACCCAAGACCTGGTAGAGCAGGGTCTACCACACCTTGAACACAGTTTTTGTGTTTAATTTATTAAAATTTATTGCACATCTGAATAGTCTGAGATCATTTTTGGCAAATAAAATTTGTTTTTATATGCCAAAATTTTTGGCACATATCAATGACCTATATCAGCCTTTATAAATATTTATGCATACATGTTCAAGTGATACAGCAATTCAACTATTGGGCAGTGTACATTTTGTATGGTTATGATTCAGACCTTTATATGTAATTATTTTTTTCACAGTAATTTTATAATAATTAGTTACATGGTTACCCATTGTTTTATTTATTCCCATTCTTAAATAATATTTAAAAAAAATATGTTAATGTACATTGAACTAGAGTATACTATCATAGTACCTAATATTAAATACATACTATAAATATGTCTACAATTTTTTTTGCAAGGATAAAAAAATGTAAAAAGTTAAAAACTGTCAGAGAAATTGGTACCTAATGAATTGTCAGGGAATATATTCCTAACAAATACTATGAACCCTGCAACTGTTGGCATTAGAGCTTTTGTACATATAAAAATATGAATGCATACAACTCACTTATTTTGATAGAAAAATAAACCTCCCCATCACAATATTATCACACAGATTGATCAAAATAGGAAAATAACTATCATTTTCATAGCTTATGTATGTAATAAGGCATTCTTATAGAAACAGACTTCATTTGATAGCTGGCTCTGCATTACACAACTCACAATAAATGCCATGGGTTTTTGTTGTAACATTCATCTCAATTGCTCACACTCTTTTGTATATATGGGGTAGAACAACCAATATGATATTGGTTGTTATTACCCCATACAGAAGAGTGTGAGCAATTATAAATGAGTGGGTGATTGAGAATCTTACAATATGGGCTACCATGCAGTTGTGAAAACAGTACAACAATAATACAAGTGTTGATCCCAAAGAGGTACTTTCTACTCTTTGTATATATAACCCTAACCTCCAACATGAGATCTGTTATATATCTGAATTTGCTTTGATATCTGTGTGATCCATGGAATAATATTGTGAGTAGTTGATGGTCAAAATCTGTATAATTTGTTGAATATACATAGAAATCTAATTATATATTTATAAATATATTTTATGACACATAAATTAGTTAAGGAATTTTAAAAAAACTTACAAAAATTTAAAAATCAATGAATTTTGGAAACTCAGATAATTTCAAATTTTTTGAAAAGTCAGGGAATTTATAAACCGAGAAAAAATACAGGGAAGTCTGTGTTTTTTCTGGAAAATCATTTGAAACTAAGGAATTTTTAAAATTAAAAAAATCGAATAAGGAAAATCAATGTCTCCATTTTTATCTGAATGTTTTAATCTTACTATGTTTACTTTGAATGTTTCACCAAATTCTCTTTGTAAAAAGGCAATTTCTTTGAAAAAACAGCACTAAGTACTTTCAATGCATCAACCAAACCGAAAGAGAGGCAACTAGATGGTTCTGTCTGAACTGTGCATTGCATTTCATGATTTTATATTCGATTTAGTATTGTAACTCTATATATAACTGTTATTAACTGTAAACATCATATGATTTCTAATTTGTTTTCATGATATGTTAGTACTACTGTTATTATCTGTCAAATTGCATGCATAAATACAACATAATACAACTTACATTCAAATGTATTTATCATTTTAAAGAAGTAATTAAAATACCACACATGAAAATATAACACAAATTTAATCAATATTTTTATATTGATGACTTGTTTGTTTTGATAAATCTGAAGAAAAATCAGTCGAAACTTGAGGAACTCAGGGGAAAATATGGATAAAGCATGGGATCCCTGTAAATAAACAAAATAAGACGATTTTTGCAATAAAATATTTTTTTAATTTACCTAATTATGAGTTCAGGGTGGTATATATTTCTTTATAAGGACAGATCTGTAATTTTAGATTATATAATAATTATTTTTTGTTTATCTTATTTGCAGTGACATTTAGCCTATAAAAGCTGTGTTTTACTATTTATAAATGGAACACTTTTTATGAATTTTCCATTTCATTTATTGACAGGGGGGGAGGTGGTAAATGAAGAAATTTGATGTGAAAAAAAATTGTTATAGTAAAATTTAAATAAAAAATTAACTCAAACCTAAATTTATTTATTTTTAGAAGCTTGGGAGACCTGCAATTCGGATTTAGTAACAATTTTTATATTCACAATGAAATGGTACTAAATCCAAACAGTACTGTTGAAAAATTATTTTTTTATAACTTAATATATCAATAAAACTTATTAGTATAATATCTCGGAAATATTGTGTAATTTAAGGTCAAATTTTTTATGTTTTCCCTCATCCTTTAGTCAAACCATTTCAAACTTCCATGATTATAATAATATGGGGTGTTTATTAGTTTAAAAAAGTACTTATTTTGGTTATTTATAGATCAAATATGTAAAATATCTCTTACAGCTTAGCTTATAAAATTTAGACTTTTATTTTTTTATCAACTTGAACATACTATTCTTTAATCTAATCATTAGATTAGCTAATTCATTCCATATTATAAATAGTTTTTTTAAATGATAAGTTTGTTATTTAGTTATTTACCATATCTTACTGGTATTCACTATTCAAATAGGTTTATAATAGAAATGTATTCCAATTCGATTAGAGTTTATTAATTTTCTTCAGGATTATATTTTAATAAAGTCCATGAATGAATGTATAAGTTGTAACGAAAAAAGTTGTTTTAGTTGATAATCGAATTACAATATTTTAAAATTATTTGGTATTTTAAAAAAAAATTCTGCTCAGTTTTGTTTTAAGTTTTCACTCCTTCAAAATTTCTTTTTCATAATATTCAACCTCTAATTATTTGTTTGCATGTACTAATTGCACAAGTCCATTAACATTATGCATGGTGTTGATCTAAATTAACTGTATACAGTAATGTACATATTATTGTGATTATTTAAACTAGATTTTTCATATCTTTAAGTCAATACAACATTAGTAAGTAAAATATTCTTAAGTACTGTATGATTTCATGTGATTTCATAGATAATTATTATATTAGAAATTAAAGATGGTTTAAAAATAGTTCTAACTTTTATGAATTCTTTGTAAATTATATTTAATAATATTAAACATATCTGATAGTCTATGTCATATTTATGAACTCATTTGAAATAAATGGCAAGCAATCACTATTTACATATATATTTTTTCATTTTTATAATTTACTAGTTTGAATATGTTTGTATTAATTGTGTTTACTATGTTTACATTTTTAACCCTTGAACTCTCGTGTTATGAATTGTGTTTATCTAGCGGTCAAGAATGAACAATCCTCCAAACTGGGAACTCCCAGCTTCCCAACAAACCCCAGTAACATTTTATAACCCAGCTACCTTCAGTGGAACTCCTGCGGCATCTACTTCTGAAACCTATAACTACAACCAGCATTCATCAACAAATCCTAGTTGGCAACACAGTCAAGAGCAGCCCACATCCTTCCCTACATATCCACAATCGAATGTAACGCCCCATACTGTTTCACAAGGAGATCAACAGCACGGATATTATAGTAATGAACAGTACAGCTATCCACCAAGCAATATGTCTTATCCAAATCAGCCTGGATATTATGTGGGGTCAGAGCAGCAATCTAGCTACCAAGGTCAGTTTCATAAGCAGGATTTTGATGATCACTCTGAAGCCGGTAGTCAGTACTCACAAAGAAAAAAGTTCAATGAAGAACAAACAACTACCGATAATATTCCCCAGGGTGACTGGAATGAGATGGCATTGGACGATTTTGAGGTTGAAGAAGATAGTACAAAATTAGAACAGAAACAGGAAGAACATACTCAAAATAACAATGGAATATACAATCAAACATCTGGGGATTTCAGTAATATTCAAGCTGGTCAACTAGTGTATGGAACTGATCCATCACATATGACAAATCAACATTCTCAGGAGTCCCCCAATTCTAGTCACAGTAATCCGCAGTGGTTTTCAAATTTTGCTCCACCTTTCGTGCCAACTTCACTCTCGGGAAGTGGCCAGCACAGTTCCCTCTCTAATTCTCAATCATCCTTCACACCTGTTCAACAACACACTCACTCTGCAGAAGATATTTATAAAAGGGATCCATTGACATCAAATGATTCACATGGTCGGCAGTCCCATGAAACCAACCCCAATTCATTGTTTATGCCAGTTCATCATCAACAACAGCACTTTCCTGAAAGTAGTTTCAACAAGGAACCTTCAGTCAAACATGATTCTTATGATAATCAGATTAAAGAGGAATGGCCCCAATCATCCTTTATTCCACCTCAACAATCACATTCAGGAGGACATCATGATCAACACTCGAATTCTCAAACAGCTTTTATTCCAGTTCAGCCTTCAAACCACTCACCTAAAATGGATAGCAATAAAGAACCATTGATAGCAAAAGATTCTGATGAAAACCATGATCATATACAGAAGCATGAAAATTCTAAAGGATCTTTTGTTCCAGAGCATGAATCTGATCATAAAACTGAAATCAGCTGTAAAACTGAACCATCATTAAATGAAATAGGTAAAGATAGCACACCACAAGATCATAATGTGTATTCTAATACTCCTCAATCTTTTCCTGTTCAAAAATTTCCATCATATCCTTCAAATTCACAATACCATGTACATGAACAAAATAATCCATCACAACCGGTTTTTCTAAAAAGTTCAAATGTTGCAAAAAGCGTAGAGAGTCCACCAACAGCTTTACCCCAAATTTTTTCTCCCCGTCCTCACCCGGTACACAGTCCAGGATCACAGTCAACTCCTGGATTTAGTGCTCACCAATTTGAAAAATCCTCTGAACAAGACCTACACACTAGTATGAAAAACTTATCATTACATAAAGATGATTCCACTCATAGTTGGGATAAAAAGGAAACGAAAAATACCTCCGCTCAAAACTTAGTTCAACCAAAAAAAGAACCATCAAATGACTCCGACCCGTGGCAGGGACATAATGTACCACCACCAGCTCCTCTCAACCTGTCTGCTCAGCTTCCTTTGGGTAATATGTCCGGAGGACCTCCACTGAGCTATACAAAACCTGTTCAAGAACCAATCAAATCCCAACCATCATTTCAAAGTTCACAAATTAGCAGCGGTGGGTTGCACCATACTTCATCTCCAATCTCGAAAAGTCATGACAATAGGAGTCCAATGACAAGAACTCCCCATAGACAAGAAGTATCTCATGGAAGACCCATACAACACCAACCCAACATGACAACTGTTCGCCCAAGTGATGAAGTTAAACAATTAGTTGGTGACATTAGATCTTCCTCTTCACATGTGGCTCCTGTTCATTCTTATAGTTCAAAACCATCCAGTATTGTGTCTGACAGAGGCAATACCTCTTTCAGCTCCACTGAGTCTGGCATGCAACAAGGGTAAGTATAGGGATATTAGCACATAAAAAATTATGGTTGTTTAATTTATATTGCTTTATATTTATAATCAAACGTTTTGATTATTATTTATTGTAGACAAAATGCTGGTAACAAGTCATGGATGGACCCTTTTGCCAATCCGGGAATGTTTTATCAGCAAGGAATGCATGGTCCTGGCTCTGATTACGGTCGTGTTGATCATAGACCCTCTAGTAGGAACAGTATTGCCTCTGAAGGTGGGATTTTAATTCTTTATTAAAACACATATTACCATTTTTTCAATCATAAGATTTACCATTTAAATGTTGCTCTATTTTAATGCTTCAAGATCGAGGTAAGTTTTAAATTCTATCCAAGCATGAAGTTTTTGTTATTTAATGTGTGGCTTCCTTTTTTTACTTCTGTATAATCCATGTCTTGAATGACAAGGTTTCTTTCTGTACACTAAAACTTAATAGATAACTTTTATTATTTGTAATGTTTAATTCAAATAGCATATTTGACGTCGGTTAGTGCAGGTAGTGTTATATTAATTTGGTGTTGTTTTACTTTACTTTGTTACTTTGGTTGTTTCAATTTGGAATAGTGGGCATTTTTAGTTGTGTAACTTAGTTTTTCTTATTTTATTTCAGTTGGTATGTCCGATGAGTACAGACGCCGAGAAGGTATACACTTACTTTGTTTTGTTTAAATGCTAAATATAGGCTATCTTTATTTTTTATCTATCTGTCTATCTACATTTTCCTTACTTTTGAAATAATGTTTCTCACCTTTTTTTAAACAATCAATATGCTTTAAATACCTAGTTAGTAGTTTTACATAATAGTATCATCACATTTATGGACAATGCTAATACATATATTATACATAGGTACTAGATATTATATACAATTGATTTGTAACAGTCTTTCGACCGACGATATAATAATATGTCTATTTATAAAATACAAAAGTTAATGAATATTGTAAAACTGTATTTATTCGTTAACTATGGCGAATAAATGGAAATAAACCGTATAAACTAAAAATGTATATTATTATAAGGATTGTTGTCTTACATTACTATATATGGCTTTATAGTATATATCTTCTTTTATATTTGTCATACAAAATAATATAGTTGTAATCACTAGAAAATTGTACAATCTTTGATTGTTTGTACATTGACAATATTTCAATATGCATATTTCAAAAACGTTCTCTTGGGATCTTAACTCTTTGTTTTATAGATTTTACGGTTTTCTCTATAGTACTAAATTATGTATTTAACGTAAATGTTAACTTTGATTATTCCCTTTTTGTCTTACAGAATACTATCAGCAATGGTACGCCTACATGCACTCAATGCAAAGCTATATGCAACATCCCTACTACAGCCAATATTACGCCAATCAACAACAAGGACAGGGAATACCAAATGCTGGTACTGACCCCATTTCTCAGGCGGCCAATCCAGCAATGGATCCCTACATGGCCTACTATCAGTCCTTCTACAATCAGTATTCGGTGCCCGGCTATGGACAGTCGATGGAACCTGCTGGAAATGACCGCAGTGGGCGTCTCACTCCACGACTATATACAATTCCCCATAGAAATGTTTCGTTGGCAACTCCGGGTCTCATGATTCAGGTATATTGTATGACTACAAGTCATGTAGAACTTTTCCATTGCTATCAGTTCTCATTTTTAACTCCACAGAACGTTCCCAGTCGTCCAGACGAGGGAGAGCCAGCCCGTTTGGAGGTGCATTGGGTCCCTACCTGCGAGGAGGACCGTCTGGATCATGCAAACTTTCCCGGTCCTTTGGGTCGCGATATGACCTTTAAAGCTGACGTGAGAGCCTTCCTCAAAGACAAAATGGTGGAGATACAAGACCGTTTACCCACGGACTGGGAGTCAGCCGCACTCCTCGTTGCCTATCTGGACTTTCTCGTTAAAAACAATGGGGTAAATTATTTTTTTTTTTAATAGTGTAACCAATTTTATAAATGACGGAATGTGTTGAAGAAACCAGCACTCCTAACAGGGTTCATAAATTGATGTCTGCAATTTTAAAAGGGACGTTTTCCGGACTGAGAAGGTTGTTTTAAGATAATACAATTAATTTCATTTATTTATACACGTGTGTTCTGTAATTAGTTTTTAAATATTTCAATATAAAGTGTGTTTATGCATGATATTTAATGTTGCATGTATTTACTTATATATATATATATATATATATATATCGATCTTTATATTGAATACAAACATGGAAGCGTAAATTAATGTTAATTAATATTAATAATTTATTGAGGATTTTACATATACTATATTATTTTATCTATACTATACACAAAGTCATAACAGTTGATTGGAAACAAAATCGTATTTTATGAATGAAATTATATCTGATTAGCAGAGATTCTAGTATTTTGACTATAAACAGTTTAAATCCTAAAAGTGTTTATAC
>JAUZNC010003586.1:0-20712 GCA_034780395.1 Vannuccia rotundouncinata | reverse complement strand
GTATAATATTAACATCTTCGGAGTATTATATCGCTTAACTATCCCTGCATATTAACAATACATTAATTTCTACAAAAATGTAGTAACCTGTATTGTATACTTGAGGAATAATTAGTGTAATGAGTTTTATTATAATGATTTATTTATAACATACAAACCTCGTTTTAAAATAATGTCATTACCCAAACTTGTTTTTTATGCATATTATCCATAAACAATACAAACATTTGAATCAATGTTGCCATTGCTTTAATCGTGTTAGTATGCCTTTCATTAATATAAGATTTGTAATTAAAACAGAATCATTTATTTTTTTGGTTAATTGTATCAATTTGTTTCATATAATCAATTACTTGGTATATATTGATTAATATTGTTGGCTGTTAGATGAAAGATACCTTCAATCAATCACTGGTCAACAATGTAAGTTTTTAGAAATGGCGCAGTTGAATTTTCACTATCGGTAGTCGGATTAATTTTTTTAACTTTTACTCTTCTTTTTTTAAACTTCTTGTTTTTCAATGGTTCACGATTATAATGTATTAGTCCATTCCCTCGCGATTGATTTATAAACAGTTTATAATCTAATGTTTTCTGTATTATTCAATGTTTTATTTAAATAATAAAATAGTTTCGTATACATGCTACTGTTTGACAAAATATACAGTTTCTAATATTTTTAATCAGTTAAACTGTACAATTTTACTTGATATCCATATTAACTTTAAATATGTTTAGACTTTACCTCCATTATTCCATTTCACGATGCTGCACTAAATCTGCGCCCAATTTTCGGAAATTTCATAATTGTTGCTATCTAGAATCAATAACTGTATTTGCTTATAATGAATGTTTTTTTAAAAAAAAACTTCCCTTAAAGCTACTCATTGAATTCCTTATTAAGGCCACCCATTCCTTCAATTTGTGTTGACGTCAATTGATTCAATATTATAAGAGTATCAAAGTTATTATTTCAATCTTCTGATAACCACTTTGTAAAATAAAAGTGTCTGAACAGTGAATGAGTTACTGTGCAATAACTCTAAACACCCTTTGATAGATCGCTCACGGAGATGACCTTGCAGACTTACTGTTGGAAGGGCACGAAACCAGAACATGTGATTTGCGCAGTCGTGGCCTCCCAGTACGCATGACCAGCATGGAGATGCTCGCTTCGCTGCCTCCCAGTGAACCGCCCAGCGGTCGCACCAGTCCCTCCTCCCAGCATCATCGACCCTCTTCAGTGGCCTCTTCGGTTTCGGGCGCGGCCGCTGCTCTTTATCGTCAACAGCAGCAGCAGTCAGTTGGAGTTGGTGAGAACCGTGACCTTGACGATCGCTATCTCGATCGATTCCGCAAGCTGTTAATGTATGGTCGGAAGATGGAGGCACTGGAGTATGCTTGTAAGCACGACATATGGGGCCAAGCTTTTGCACTCGCTCACCATCTTAACCTGATGCACAAGATCCTCACCCGCTTCCTCAACAAGGCGATGAAGATGAACGATCCATTGCAGACCCTTCACCAGCTCATGTCTGGTCAAGTACCAGTCTCTGTCACATCTCCGCTCAGCAGCACTGCCTCCATGTCTGGTGTAGACTGGGGGGATTGGCGTCCTCACCTTTCAATGATCCTTTCCACACAGGCTGACTCCCCGCAACTCGCCGCAGAGTCTATTGAAAAGTTAGGAGACACTCTAATGGGTCAACATCTACTCTATGCAGGGCAGTTGTGTTACCTGCTTGCCGGTGTGAATTTTAGTGACTCGGCCGGATTTGGCGGGAAAATGCTCCTTATTGGCAGCGCTTTACCTAAATTAAAGCAGGGGGATCGAATTGATACCAACGTTGTCGCCAGCAATGAAGCGATTCAGTTGACTGAAATCTACGAGTATGCCATGTCTTTAGCTGATAGAAACTTCTTCCTCCCACATCTCCAGGTAGGCTTAAATTAGAAAAACTTATTAATCCTTTGACTGGTTATGGTCAATATTAAAATCGTGTTTATAACCCCCCACTCAGCCTTACAAATACCTCTATGCTACCCGACTTCTTGATGCTGGTATGATCGAACAATGCTACCGTTATTGCTACTCAATTGCACGTGTTATCAATAGATGCCCGGCAAACATGTTCGGTTCCACCCTTATTTCCGGGGTGCTCAGTCTTTCTGAGCGACTCCAGTTTCATCCGGACTGTGAAGTCGCCTTCTCTAGCTCAGAATGGATTGATCAACTCCGCTCCGTCTATGACTCCGTTAGAGTTAGTTTTATTTGTGTTTGTTATTAATGGTGTTTCTTATTGACAAAATTTACTTATTTGGGACCAGGTTCATTCAACAGTTGTACCCCAGCATCCACCAATTGACTCAATCAATGAACAGGAAGAACAATCGGATAATATACTTATTTCTGCCTACAGGAAAGATTCTAATCCATCCACTAGCCTAGAACAGGTACTATCTCAAATTTTAACTAATCCATTTTATCGGTTTAAATGTTTATTAACGATTGTGCCATAAAACTGTATTATAATCTTTTAATCCTATCTCAAAGGTTTAAACATTTCGTATGAATAATTTTTTTAATTTGTAGGAAACAAGTGGAATACTTAATTATCAACAGCAGCAACAACAACATCACCAATCATCAGATAATTCAGGATATCAACCTACCGAAGCAACTGGTCACCAATATCCACCCTCCAATGTCCCTACTTTCCAGCATCAGCAACAACCTAGCGGACCTGGTTACCAGCAAGGGGCCAACACATCTGGCTATCAAAACCAGCAACCGTCTAGCGGACTCAATTACCAACAACCTAGTGGTCCAGTATTCCAACAGCCTGGTAACCAAACCAAAGCCTCCAGTGTCCCCGTGTTCCAGCAACCGCCTAGTGGGCCTGGTAAGCAACAGCATCCTAGCGTTCCTGAATACCAACAACAACCTCCAAGCGGCCCTGGATACCAACAACAGCCTCCAAGCGGCCCTGGATACCAACAGCAGCCTCCAAGCGGCCCTGGATACCAACAGCAGCCTCCAAGCGGCCCTGGATACCAACAGCAGCCTCCAAGCGTCCCTGGATACCAACAGCAGCCTCCAAGCGTCCCTGGATACCAACAGCAGCCTCCCAGCGTCCCTGGATTCCAACAACAACCTCCAAGCGGCCCTGGTTACCAACAGCCAGGTGGTCATGGTAACCAGCAACAGCAGAATCAAAGTGTACTAAGTTCACAACAATCATCCGCTCCTGGTAGCCCAGGTTACCAACAAAATAAAGGACAAGGAAACTCCAATAACCACCCACCAGTACCTATGTTTCAACCGAACCAGCAGTTCTTTAATCCAGGGACTGATACAACTCAGTCAACTGACAGAACCAGTCCCTCTAATCCAGACATCTCTGCCACGACATTTGACTACTTTGCAGGTGTTTCAAATCAGGTAACTAACTGAGAGTACAATTGTTTGGTATTTTCTAGAGGTCAAACTTAGAAGTCATAATTTTCATTATTAGCGCTCTATATTTAAAAATGTATTCTAAAATAGAATGTTTTACAAAGTGTGTGAGCTCGGTAGTGTTTCCCAGTGGATTCTAAACTAGGTGGCTCCACAATCAATCTTATTACAGATAGCAGGTAATCGGATACGAACTCTCTCCGGCAATTCAGCATCGAGTATTAACGAGCGTCATGTGAGTCCACTCTCATCATCTATTGGAACTGGTGTTGGGGCATTCCGGGTAATTAGTCATCCATCGATCGAGAGCACTAATAATAATCTTCAAATTAATATTTTTTTATTTTCTCGGTTACCATATAAGAGCCTCATTAACTTATTTTATTATATTGCTTGTGGTGTCCTACGTGCTTAATCATAAATTGGTATGAATTCATAATTAATATTACTTGTATCGTTTTCTGTTAACAATTTTAGATTAATGTTCTTAAAAGATTTTTATAATTATTATATCTTTTTAAAATTAATTTCACATCCTAATATATTGATCTCCACTTTGTTACTAACCCCTCTGAACACTGAGGTAGCATGGTGCCTTTTCTGTTTGCCTTATTATTTACATATTTATATATATTCATTATGTTGCATGCTTCTTAATAGTATTATGTTAAATAACAGTTCAAGTAGTCTAGTTCTGCTTAATTTAGAACCTTTTAGTTATCCTATAAATTTAGAGGATTAATACACTACTACAAGAGATTTCTGTCATTTGCCATCGTATTATTTAGTCGAACGAGGCTAATATTCAAAGCAGAATAACTCCTCGTCTATCTACCGATTCCACGGAATCTAATGGTATCATTTCTTCAATGACAACTAATAAATCAAGTTGTTCTAATGATGTCCATCGTCTAGGGCAGGTTGGTTGCCTTCTAGCAAAGTATTTCTTCCTTCTGTGTTTTGTTTTCCTGTGCATATTTTCTATTACTGCTTTTATTGTTATCGTCAGTGAAATTATTTCTACACAAATTCTGTTTTATATAATTTGCTTTATTAATGCGGTTCAATGCAGTAAGTGAAGATTTCGAAATCTTTCTGAGAGGTCAATTAATTTCATTTATGTCAATATTCTTTGAATATTCCTGTTCTTAAAGGGATTCTTATCGCATTGTGTCCGAAAATAATATTATAGTTTTTTTGGACTGAATTGTCTTGGCTTTTTAAAACTTTCTGTTTTTATTGATGTGCTAACTTTTTTATTTATCTTCGTTGTTGTGATATGATAATTTTTTATTGTTTCGATCGATAGAGATGACTAATTATCCAATACTTATTTGGCTGAGATTTCCAATATCGCGAGAAACATGCTTCCCAAAATTTAATATTTTTTTAATTGGTCAATTTTAACTATTACCATATTATAGCATTGTTGGTTTATGTTACCACTTATAATTACTTATGCAATATAAACAAAATAATATTGTCTTTAAAATATCTAGAAGATGAATTTTATTTCTTGATTGATTTTGTAAAATTATCTTTATTCAGCAAAAATTTTCTTCCTAGATGTGTTACTTCGTATGGAATATTTTTATAATAACATAATATTATTAACTAACATGAATTTTTCTGTGTAAATTCACTCTTCACAGTAATTTAAAATTACATTACAAATTTATCGAACTAGCTACCTGCTCTCACCTATACAGCCATATACACGTCCATCACGTTCGCGGACAACCAGTCAGAACAGCTCCGGTCCCCCATCCCGCTCCCGACAGAATTCCACGACCCAGGACAATTCATTGAGTGGACCACGCAAAAACAGTGGCCCCTCTTCTCAACAACCATCCAACACTTCTACTAGTGGGGTCGCTCAGTCGCATCGAGACTCTTCCGAGACTAATAATGATCCCAATATGCAGCAGCAGGTGAGTTTAAGGGGAAGTTTCTTTGATAGTAAAAACAACAGTTAGTTATTTCTAGTGAAATTGGTCATATGGACAATGCCATTAGCTAAAATAATTTATTTTCTACTGATTCGTGTTTCTTTCGCGAGAAAAATTCTCTTTATCTATCTCTGTAACAGGATGGTTGGTTTTCACGATTTTTTGGTCGAAAAACGAATGGTCCGAAAGAGGTTCATTTACCAGATGACTCTAAACCTGCTGTAAGATTGTTAATTCTCTCATTATTTCTCAACACACAATTCTTCTTCACTCTGTTCATCTCATTCTCTCTCTGCGTATTACAGATCGTATGGGACCCCAAAAAGGGAGGCTGGGTAGACACAACCGCACCGGAAGAATCCAACCAGCCACTGGCTCCACCACCGAAGCTCCCCTCCGTCAACCAAGGACGGCCGGCGAGTGGACCGTCTATCCCCCTGGCCAGTCGAGCACCCAAGAGCCGGTATGTCAATACCCTAGCAAAGGAAACTACAGGAAGCAGTACCAATCCTTCCATGGGGGAAGTACTACTGCCTCCTATGCCCGGAGCAGTTGGAGCTAACAACTTCTTTGTTCCAACTCAGCCAAGTATGTTAACATATTATTAACTATTTCTTCAATAGTTTTAATTAATTAACATAGACCATTTCAAATATTATACGAATAGAATTTAATATTATTATTAAGACATGGATATTATTATTCTACTACGCTTCACCTTCCATGTTGACTGATTTCTAAAAACATTATAGCACATATTGCTTTTTTTAAATTGACATAGAAATTACAAAAAAATACTTCTTTCTAATTTTTCACGCTGATTCCTAACCTAAACACTATTTAAATATATGTTTTCGTGCAGTTGTTATTTTATGTAAAGTATACTCTATTTTCCATCTTTGTAGTGCCTCAATGATAATTATGGATGCATTGGATTCAATGACGTAACACTTGGTCTTTCACCTACCTAACTGCCATAAACACGGATTTTGGGGTATAGATTGATTAACATGTATAGGGTAGTGTAGCAGTTATACCAGGCCGGCCCTATTCAATTGTTTAACGAATGCTTGATGCACACTCTGTTTCATCATAAATTGTAAACATTTTTCATCGTCATTCCACTTGTGGTGTTTTTGGTTCTGACTCGCAAACTGTGTTGTAGGCCTAATGCTTACAACTTCAATACTACTTAATGTTAGGCTGTGTTACCCTTTCAGCAAAACTCTCCTTTCTGTGTTTACATCATAATAAATTGAGGTTTCGGTAACTATTCATAATAATGTGCTGCATGTCCCCTCCCCCTACCTATACTAACTTAATCCGCCGATAAAGTAAAAGTACACTATATTTGACAACAAGATGTTACAAAGTTAATTGCAACATTATCAGGGGAATTTATCTTCATTGTATGACTTTTCCTAACTTCTTAAATATTGCAAACGTTTGCTTTAAAACAGTTTTTACGATGTCATTTATTAAATTATTCGATATATAATATTTACTATCAAACAGCTTGTCCTCACAAAAATATTAACTTCCTGTGTTGTTCTATTGCACGTTCTAAACATTACCTAAACGTATATGCCTAGAAACTATGTATTTTGTCTAAGCCATTATCCCTGTCTCAAATATTTCTGTGCAATTTTGGTTGTGAGTTTTGTCTGGATGAATAAATTGCTGGTGTTTATAATGTGTTATGTACTATAATATAATGTAATATGTATCGCTTCACTTGTCTTTTTGAGGTTATGTGCATGTTCAGCGGTCTCCGTTGCTCTCTTGCAATCCCTAAATAAAATATATTTATTGACTGATTCTATTCACGTTTTTTTCGTTTTTTGTTACATTGATGTTCAATTTTGGCTTACATGTATGTATCTGATTAATGAGCATTTCGGGTTAAAAAATGTGGTGATACAATCGAGACAATATTTTTTAAAAATGGCTAATGTGAATTGTGAAAAGAATTTGTAGAACGGTCCTAATTCCTTCATTGTATTTTTCATTGGCTACTCGGAACAGTTCGACTACAGAATCTTATATATACATATATTCCTACCTTCATTTGGGGTTCATAAATAAATCCGAGGTACTTTGCTGTAATCTAAACCATGCCAATTACTGACATGTATAGGGGAGACTATTAAACAGGCTAGCTAATTGCATCATCGTGTTCGATCACCTATTCAAATAATGGTCCCCAGTAATAATGTTGACTGACGCCATCTGTGCACACTGTGCAAATCACAGTCCCCATTTTATATTGGGGAGTGACACCATCGCGAGGGAGGGTCATTTTTAATAGATGAGGCCGCTAAAAGCTTGTCTTGTAGCGGCGTACTTAGACTACGAACTGTAGACGCGCAGTGAACTGCGCTCATTGTTATTTAATGTTACGTTATATGCTTTATTGATTCATGTCCTTGTATCGTATATAATATAGAGAGAAGCCGTGCACACATAAACGCTACTCTCTAGTATAAGAATACTCCCTGCAGATATTAAGATTTCACTGTACGCTGATATAAAGGCAACCAAGTTAATTGTTTCGCTAATAAACTTATTGACACACAAAGCAGCCTTCTACAGTCTCATAATAATAAGATTTAACAAGTTTAATGTTAAAAGTTTAATCGCTAAAAATTATGAAGGTAAAAGTTGTTCTGAAAAAAGTACATTTTCTATTATACTACTGTTTCATGGTTATATTAATTAACAATTGTAAGTTCTACTAAAAATGGCTTTTTGTCTAATGTTTGCATTTTACCTGTTCCGATCAGCCGGAATCTTTTGACTATAAAAATGGAAAATATAGTATTTCATTAATTAGATAGTATAATAATATTTGTGATTATTATTATTTTTTAAAAATTTGGCTCATTATGGACAAAATATTTGGATTCTCGCTGATTCAAAGACCGACTTAATCAGGCTGTTACGTATGTGTTGGGCAGCGTATTGTTGCTTTCAGTTTAAACTGACTTTTCAGAGCCCGCCAATGCATCGTAATACCCGAATTTGTGTACTTTCCTCTGAACACCACAGGGGGTGGCGCACATGTCCAGACTTTGCAACCTCTTAACTCGGTCCTTGGGCCGGCGGTAGATTGCGTAATCCCGATTTATTGTGATTGCTTTCGGAACCTCGTTTACTAAAAAACCTGATGTGTCACAATGTGGATTCGAACTCGGGATCTCCCGATACGAAACCCACTCGGCTACCGCGGCTGCAGATCCGTATGGTTGTATATGACTACCTTATACGTTTTTCGTGTCGTAATATAACATACGATCATTCCTTCACATCCATCCAACTTGCTAAGAGTCTTCTACAACAAAATCTGACAATCCCGATTGCACCAAAAGCCTCAAATTCTTCCAGAAATCAAGAAATATTGTTGTCATTTTGCAGTTACTCTCATATATTCGGTCTCTCTTTCGCAAACGCATTTTTGTACCTCCAAAAAATGTAAGTGGATTTTTTCACATGACTTCATATTACGTTATATTAGTTATATAAAATAACGAATGATGTTGATTTTTAAAATTTATCCCTACAATTGCAGTTTCTTTCGAATATTAAACCAAAAGTGTGAAATGTACATGTACAAAATTTTTATTCAAACTGAGTACATACTATTTAATTTTTTAACATGATTGGTATATTATTCAAACATCGTGAAAAAATCAATTACAAATTTGTTTTTTATTTATATAAATTTCTGAATAAAATATTATATGAAATAAATTCTTAAAAGAATTACTTATGAATTATATTTTTTATTAAAATTTATTTATATTTTTATTAAATATATATTATTAATAAATATATATTATTAAATATATATTAAATTTATTTATTTATAAGAATTACGTACATATATGGTATATGATTTGTATGAAACTCAGTTATCAAAATCCAACTCACTTCGTTCGATGGATATGATTTCTGATTCGTTTTAAATAAAAATCATAACTATATATATTATATATACATTCGCTGAATTTGTTTATATATAGAGAACATTATATTATGTTCTATAAATAGCATTTCTATTAATATTAAAGTGCAAATGACAAAGGAAAACACCCGAGACAAAGTCGATGATTGGAGTGAACTACGGTGTACATTTAGGGTGAAGTGCACAAGTGTTAATCAGTGAGTAAATTTAAAACCTTGCCAATATATTGTATAGTGTTTAGCTGAGTTTCTTATAAAAAGTACATTTGATGCAAAATGAAGCAGAATACTTACTATATACATTTAATTAATATACCACAAAATATAAAAAATAAATTAACAATGAAATCAAATGTATATAACAATATATAAATGAAAATCAAAGGTACATGACAAGAGGAGAAATTACAAACAAGAAAAATTCAAATGAATATAAATACTAATAGAAGGGACACGCATATGTAAACAATCCCAACGTTAAGTAAAAATAATTCAATTTTTAAATGATTGCGACTTCACTCGATTATATTATGTGCACCGGAAATATAATAGCTGGCTAGCACACAAATTCATAACGACGAAATGGATAATTTTTTAAATTGACAACTCCATTAAAAACATAGAATATGTATAATGATTTTTGCTCCTATTAAGGCATAGAAATTGTGATTGAAAGTCTTAAACAAAAGTACATTTATCGATCAATAGAATTTTACGTGACAGTCTGTTAAAGAAATTAAAGATATCTGATTAATCATGGTTGAACAAAACTTTATAGAAAGAAACGTTTGGTGAGATTATTTTCTTGAGTAGGCATCATCTTTCGTGACTTATGAACATAATCTTTAGCCACCACACCATTAACTTCAATCAACATGTCAGTAACAGACATGGAACTAAAATGATTTCGAAAAATAGGACACAGTGCCTGCACAAACCAGGACCCCTCCTCTGAGTGGCGAAGTGCCTCGAATCCAGGAGTTGACGCATAGGCGATAAGACGATCTGCATTGGCAGGCAAATTATGACTTTCTCTGTCTTCTGTTGGGACAATTTCTGAGGCGACATTGGTTGGTGTGCCAGTTTGGCCGATTTTAGGCCCGTCGTGCAATACCAGTCCTTGGCAATCTTGCCTACGTCCACGACACGCCTGAACGATGAAGAATTTCGGCTTGTTTCGCATGGCTGTACACTTATCGACATTGAAGTAATCAAATAGTTTATAGAGATTTACAGGAACACCGTCAACACCAAAGATTGTGTCCTTACCACCATGAGACATGAGAATGACAATACAAGCACTCACTTCATTGAGATCTTCAAGTTTGGAAAATTCTAGAACGCTATCTTCCATTTCATTTGCAGAAAGATCAAGTTCTGGAGCAGCTACCGAATAGCCCAAATCCTCGAAAAGAACTCTCAACATCTCCACATCAACATCTGAGCCTAATCTATCCGCAAATGTGTTTGTTTGGAAAGAGTGATTATTGATCATAAGAACTAGACCGCGTGGTTTCGTGGTAACAGGATATCGGCTACCTTGATGTGCTGCGTCCTGAACATCGATTCCAGGTCCAGTCTCAGAATGTGACGCAGGTACTGCATATCTGGGAAGATGTTGATCATCTTTTCCACCTGCGCGAAGTTCTGTCTCCTTCTCTTGTAATTCATCGATAATAAATTGCTGTGATGTATTGTACAGTGCATTTATAAAGGCATCATAAGATTTTGACCCACGCCTTGGAAGATAGTCTAGAAGAGCGACAATCTTTTCTCGACTAGTTGCTTTAGCGCATATAACTTCTTGATGATCCAGTGTAAGAATATCAGCTTCGCGAAGGAAGTCAAGAAAACGCTGTGATATTGTTAGATTATCAGCAAGATAAACTCTAAGTTTTGTTAATATTTTCTTGTGTATAGGATCCATCGAGCTGAAAATAAAATTTAAAATTATTTAATAGAATACAAATTGTAGAATTATGAACAAGTTTTAAAATATAATATCTATAAGGGATAATACACAAAGCAGTTATTAATTTCTCTTTAAGACATACTACAGAATAACATTATATTTATAAATATGTATGTATAAATTGAGATTAAAAAATCCTATTATATTGTACTAAATATTGTCTCTGCATAATGATTCTTCATGTATTTAGTATTCAATGAAAATTTTCAATAGAAGCAAGAGATTGAGAACATTAATACTCTTACATAATCAAGTTTATTGTTTATTTAATGTATATATTTATTTTCATATTCATAGTGAACTCAGGATAAGGGGCTGTCCATAAAATATGACGCTATTTTTTACATTTTCAAACCTCTTAACGCTTTGTGACAATTTCGCATACCCCCAAAATAAATACGTGAGGCTGGTCAACCCCCCCTACCATAAATACATATAAATCGATATTTTAATAAAACTTGCAATATGAAAATTTTAATTATTTATGAGAAAATGAAATTTAATCCATAATTAAAGTACCTTATAACCTGTCAATACTAGACCACAGCACACAGTCCTCTAACACTTTGAAACATATATTATGTACAGAAATATAATATCTTAATTAATCAGATAGTAATAAAACTTGTACAAGTAAAATACATATAGAGTGTTCAATCTCGCTATTTTTTTTCAGTGTCACGTGACGTTGCACTAATTACCCCCCCCCCCTCCCCCCATGACGGTGTGTGACATTTTCAGAACCACCTCCCCCCTCTCAGGCGTCACGTATTTTATGGACAACCCCTAACTAATAACAACAATATTAAAATTATAAAAATGATTTGTAACAACCAAGATTGATTATTAACAGGGTTAGGAAAAAGTTTAATGAATTGTAATAATATATCATTGGTTCATATTACAACACTGATAACACATTCAGGAATCAAGGGCATCCTCAGATGGGGGTCAAGAGGCTATGTCCTCTATATAGCAACACTCTCTAGCTATTTAGTGATAATGTTGGCACGAATTGCTTTCGCCTGATGAATACCGTCCTCATCGGATGGATTGCATTCTATTATCAAAAATGCAATTTGACAGATGGATTGGGTAAGTTTATCAAGAACACAATCCATTGGACGAATTGAGTCATTTTAAAATGAACACAATTCGTCAGGTGATGCAATTTTCTGGCACATCCTGATAGATTGCCTTCTTCAGTACATATGTGGGTAAATGTTTGAAGAATGCAATCTGTTAGGCTGTGCTGATGAATTGTCATGTGTCACCCAACGAATTGCATTCTTTAATCAGGAACAGAATTCATTGGACGAATTTGGTAATTTAATCAGGAATACAATCCATTGGATAAAATGGGTTCTTTCATTAGGAATGCAATCCTTCAGACGAATTGAGTTATTTTACAACAGCCCGATATATAATATTGTGTTATTTCTTAATTTACATTATAGAAATTTCTTAAAATTTCTTAAAATCTTTTTAAGTCAAATAAAAGAATTTTGCTTTTAAATGAAAAGCTTTCTCATTTTATATAGCTTTATGTACTTATGAATATACAATAATTTTACTACACATCCCAATTACATATGATAGGTCTAAACTGACATCATTGTTAAATTTGCAGAAATCAAGAACATTGTATTGGATATTCCAAACTTAAAACGAATTTTAATTTGTTAATCCATAAATAATACATGGATTTCCCAAAACGTGTGCCAGATATTAGTTACTACAAGTAGCAGCTAATACCACTTTATGCAACTAAATTTACTTCCTAGTAATAACTGATATCAGAATTAAGGTCACTACCAGTAACAGCTAATACTGCTTTATGCAATCAACTCTAAAGGCATAGATATAAAACTGCTGGTTATTTAAATCCATGCCATGTTAAAATTCAGATTTTTTTTAAATGTTATATGAATTTCTATTTGCTGAAAAAATTAAAATATTTGTGATGTTGATAGTTTTTGGAATTCCAAGATGACAGAAACACCTTCACCTATAACAGCCTAATTCAAAATGATATACAGTCAAACACTGATAATGTGTACTATTGATAATGCATATGCACCACCAATACATACAATTTCAATTAAAAAACTATATTATCTGTTAAATCATCTCAATAATGTGTACTGCATGCCTTTTTGATTTCCCAATTAAATAATATACAGTGTTTTAGGAATCAATAATGTGTATGACCTGAATTAACTCAACCATTATTTGGCTGTAAATCTCATCTTTATCTTGTTAACTATATAATTACATAGTAGAAGTATGTGCTACTTATCGATAAATTATTGACTGTAATATAATAAAAGCATAGTTTACATTGAAGTTATTGTTTAACATCACACCATGCCTTCCAGAAATAAATCAAGTTAAAGTCAAAAAGCAAACTCTGCTATCAGTAGCCAAAGAATGGAAATTATCCAAAACAACTGTTTCTTCTATCATCAACCATGATAGAAAATCAATTGAATCATCTGTGTAATCAATGAGCAATAAATCGTTCAGATTAAAATCAGCTGTATAGCACATCCTAATGTCAATGGTTTGATATTGAAAGCCATTGCAGATCTTCACGACTTCATCTTGTCAAGTGCTGTACATGAAAAGCAGCAAGTGAAAATCACTGACTTTTTTTCTAAAATAACTATGTACCTATATTGTTCTAATGATGATATGTACATATATTACATCATAATCATGTATAATTACCAGACTACTTATAATAGTAAATAAATTCAATTGGATATAGAGTCATTTATATATACTATATATTTTTTTAATGAAATGAGCTAAATATCAATAAAGTGTATGCACCAATTTCATTGTACTTTATTGTAATAGTTATACTACCCATGTTTATCAAATTCTGTTATTATAAAAATGTAAATAATATATGTATTATTTAAGTCAATGTATAAAATATTAATAAATTGCAGTTTTATTACAATAATGTTATTCAATGATTTTTAGAATAATATTGATTTGTTGAGATGAGTTCTAGGGATACAGAAAGTTTGGACAAATCGGTATGGTATATGTATGACAATATTATTATATGAAGAGGAAAAATCACTTGATCCCTTACAAAATACCAAGGAAAGGTGCAGAAATTATCAGCCAATCAGAGTCAATTTATACAAAAAATAGAATTACTAGTAAAGATCACTTAACAAATGAAAATATATAGAATACATTTTGCATTCTCATTGATAGATCAATTGAGTTAATTCAAACTTTTTTAAAAGTTTATTTTACCAAGACAAACCTATATTAAAAATTCTTTTGCAATTCATATATGACTTGTAAAATGCATTTTATAGCAGTGTCTCAACAGTTGTGATGCCCATTGCACACCCAATCAATATCATCCTAATTATTTGTATTAACTATATTCTTGTTTTATTTAAACACTTATTAAATTTTTGTTATACTTAATATATATATATATAGATATTCCAAATTAATTTTTTGATAAAATGTTAGCTTATATTTAAAACTATTTATTTTCAAATTTTTAATTTTATATTTGGTACAAAATTTTCTACAATATTTTTACATAAAACATACATGTATACATACAATGTACAAAGAAAATGTCAAACACAGTTCAGTTATGCATACATATTCTCTTCACAAACACATCTAGGTAAGGAGCTAATCATGTGATGATACTACTGCAGACAGTTGACTAGTGTTATCGAGTGTAGTGCTTTTACAGTCATCTCATGTAGCATATGAAGTCTGTGCTGATGGAGATTGTGTCCTTCTTTTGCTGGTTGTTTATCATCATGAAAACCGCATTGATTTTGTGGTTCAGCCAATAATTGTTTGATTGAAGCCTTGGATTTATAAAAGGAGAATGTAGAGACAGAAATTTGATAGTATGATTGTCAATATGCAGTTCTGGTGAATTTAGATGTACTTTGGCATTGTCTGAGATAATTGGGATGTTTGGGTCATCAAGCAAAGTGGATAACTCAATGAAGAAATTGGAATATTAATTCTGTAAGAGTGAGCCATCAAATGTTGTGAAATGACACAATCCATGATAATCATTGACTGCAAGCATGATAATCAACTTTTTCCTTGTTAATTATTTGCAACATAAACTGCTCTTTATCCCCATTGCACCAAACATTAACTCAGAATTTTTCAAGAAAGATACAATCTCTGCAGACATTTCATTAATTAGAAAATATTTAGAGTATTGATGTATGAGTTGATTGGAGCAAAGAGTTTTCCAATTTTTTGGAATATTTCAAATTAGTTTCACAGGAAACAGGAAATCATAAAATGCCAGAATATATTTTTTGGGCCCCCCAATCTTTGGCCCTAAGAAAATCATTATTACAAGAAATTGAAACAGTTCGAAGTAGCTGTAATTAGGATGCAATTTTGTAATAAACAGGGGTGTGATTTATAAATGATAAAAAAATCGAGAAAATGCATACCAGGGGTGCAATATTATATTTTTCTATTGGGGTGGGTGCAATATATATAACTGAATGTTTTCAAATAGTAGAGGGCGAACAAATTTTACTCTAAACAAATCGGAAGAATCACACCCCTGAAAAAACTCCAAAAAATTCCATAGGTTTTCCAAGAGATTTATTCTGCACCTAGGCTCAAGGATTTCATCCATTATTATTATTAAGTAAAGAGTACACATAGAATGATTATCAAATATTTTTTCCCATTCTTCCTGAAAAATAAGAACACAACTTTGACAACCCCATCATTTCTCCACGGATTTGTGTCTTCCTCAAGAATGACCTCTAAGATAAAAAAAGGAATTCCAGAAAAAACTGGAAGATTCCCATGCCTGGTTTTAGAGTAAAATTTGACCATCAAGTAGACATGAAATTGTAGATAGTCATAGAGAGAAGGACACAGCTTGATTCAAATGTTATTGAACACAATTTGAAATTGATAGAAGAGTGATTAGGGGTTTTGCTGAAACAATATATATATGATAAACTGTCATTATATTGAGGTTTAATCTTGTTGAATTGTTCAGTTTGTTGATATCTCATTATGATTGACCTTGCTGTTTGTCTAGCAATGTTGAGCTGGGCAGTTAACCCTATCCTACCTGGAGAAAGACACAGCAACATGAAGTTCAGACTTTTAATATTACTATGTTCCACAACATTTAAAACCATTTTTTTTAATTTTCTATGGAAGATTTCAGTTGGAATGTGTATTTTTTGCAAATAATTTTAAATACAAAAATTCAGAATAATAAAATCATAAAAATTTTATAATATAGATTTACAAATAAACAATGGTACTAGAAATATAAAGGATAAGTCAATTAGAATATGGGACCACCCATAAAGTGTATATGCAGTTATTACACCAATTTTGACACCCCCCCCTATGTAATGCACCAGCAGTGCTCTTAGTGGCAATAATTTTATTTTTCAGGCTTACTAAAAGTTTTCAGGCGTAAATTAAATGTTAGCAGTATTACAGGGTGGTGACCAAAATGTATTTCATTTCCATATTTACAAATTCATATATACTTACCTTATGTAAAAGAAAAAAACACTTATTGCTCACACTTTATAGCCAATATCTGCTCCTATTTATTTACAGAAGAATACAACATGAAAAATTACAACTAAATATAAACATATAATGCAGGGTTTGCCAGAATTTTTGGAAACCCTGATAATGGAATGTGTTACATTGATAGGAATTCTATATGCCAGTTCTATATAATGAATACATAAATGTACAGCCATGTGTTACGGCTGAATTCTGGAATGTTAATAACTAGGAATGCTTTTTAGAAGTTGAGGCACCTTCCTTATCAGTAGTAACCAAAGATGCTTGAGTACATTGTTTATGACCCTCTCTGATTCTCTTTGCTACTTCTTATCCAATTTCTTCTTATTTATTCTCAATGACTCTTAACTTTCTTTTGATTTCTAATTCTTGGTATTTTTCTGTAACTATTCCAAAAGTTTCTGAAGATGCCTTTTCTCTTCAAAGGCTATATTGATGGCTTCCTTTTCTTCAGAAGCCTGCTGTAGACTTATTATTTTTTAATATTCTCTTCTCCTGCTGTACTTGAAACATTATATTTTTTCTAATTCTTCTGGTCTCTTCCTCCCTTTTCTTCTCATGTGACCTTTATTCTGCAGAAGCAAAAGCAGTTGCAGATGTGTTATTGGAAGAATACTTGCTGTCCAATACTTGATTAGACTCCCAAATATATTTTGTAACAAAAAGTGAGCAGGGGTTTTATGGCTTTGTGGTTAGCATAGCCTATAGATCTGCATGAAGTATGAAAATTTCTGAAGCATTATTACATATAAATAGGTGTTTAGATATATCCCTATTCCTTTGAATTTTAATATTATTTTTAGATGAATTAGAAAAATGACCTTTTAGCCTGAACAATCCAATGCCTGTTATTTATAATTCTATAATTATAGTTACCACATACCATGTATATGAGTGATTGCATTTATGCATTGTATCTGTTATAATAGATCATATAGTTGAATAACACCACTTATATGTACCATGAAATTAATATAAAATTGTGTGCCTATAACCTAAATCCATTGTCAACTGCTATGGTGTATAATTACTCTTTTATTGTATATTGAGAAATAAAGTATGTTGATAGTTTAATAAAAAAAATGATGATCTTGAGTGCAAATTGACTAAATTTCTTTGCGGGATTAACACTAGTAGAGATTTTTGATGAAGTTTACATGACGATATGCAAAATAGAGTTAATGTTGGACGAAATGCATTGCAGAATTTGACTATATAATAATTTTTTTATTGCGATTTGTTGAAATAATTTTTTTTTAAATTCCTAATTATTTCAACCCAACCGTACCAATAAATCAAAAATAACTGATACAGTACTGTATAAATTACCACAGCTTCTGAAAAAATATAACAAATTCCTGAAAAATTACTTTAAAATTATATTTAAAATATTCACCTATACGTTAATGAAAACGACTAAAACAAATTATTTGTAATATTATTATTATGTACATTGAGGAAAAATTTAAACGTACGTACGCCAGAAGTGTCAGTGTGTACTGTCTTATTAAGGAAATAAGGTGCTCTATAATTATTTAGGGGCTCTTTTAGTGCCTGTTTTAATAAATGATCCACTCACATATTTAATGTTCCGACGTGCCTGGATGGTACCTTCAAAAATACACATAAGAATTTATTTAAAATAATTATAGTTAAAGCAATTTTAAAATATTGTGTGCAAATAATATTTGAAGATGTAGGACTATTTAAATATTATGTTGATTAATGACTTAACTTATGATTTAATAACATTTCGTAAATTTTTCCATATTTTATTTTATTTCTATATACAGGAATTTTAGTTTGTATTTATATAAATGAATGAGCATTATTCAAATTTTGGAATCGTAATTCACAGGGATAATTTTATTTAATAATATTTGTGAAATAAAATCATATTCCTATAAAAAAAATTATTTTTAAATTTGTATTGTTTATGGAAAGTTTTAAAGATTTTTTGAATATTTATATTGTTATTGAAAGGTTTATCAATACATAATTCGAAAAATCTATTTTTAACCTTTAAATTTATTTATGGATGTGTTATATTGTAAGCCTTTCAATTTTTAGTTACACTAGGTGTTTTTCTTGGGCCCATTCAATACATTTTTAAACGTTAGATCGGAATTGATAATTAAATATAATTTAGATAATAAAAACTTATGTTAAATAACAAATTTGTTATTTTAAAAGACGTAAAACTTTGTATAAACATATAATAAAGTCAACATATAATAAAGTTTTATATATAATAGCTTATAGTTTGTGTTTTCTTAATAGTATTATAAATAGTTTTTCTTGAAAACTACTTTATATATGGCATTATAGTCTACATCATCAATTTTTTCCATGGCATTCAGTTATGGATGAGATTTTGGACATTTCCTATCTATTTATATATAAAAATAGGCTTGTCATGGATGAGATCTCATTCAGTACAGCCATAGAAATAATCATGGTCTACACTGACTAATGTTTACTTCTAAAATATGCAGAAAAATCTCTATTAAGTGAGAATGCTTAAATCAGTAAACTAATTGTCTAAATATGATTATTTAATAGTATAGGTTTAGTTAATTTAATAGGTTTATTTATTTCAGACTGCAAGCAGCATTCCATATCTCTAGAATTTTTCTGTACACAAGACCTTGGGCATGCAAAGCCCAATTTTATATATAAACAAATAGGAATTTCCTAAAATCTTGGGTGCCAGCCTGCATTCCATAACAATTGTACTCCAGATATTTATCAATATTTCTCTAATTTAACTATTGAAAGATAATGCTGGGTATATAATGTATGCCAAATATATTCTTATTAAGCTATATAGAATGCAACCAATTACCATAAAAAGAAGACATGCAATTCATATCTTTTATATATCTTTTAATGTTCATATAGGTCCTTGAAAACCCTTGCATTTTTAATATACCATTAAAAACCCTTAATTTAAATTTCCTGTATGAGTTGATACAGCTATTACGATAAAGCGACATACTAATTATAAGAAATCAGATATGAAAAGATATCCAATTAACATATACAAGTGATTTTGCAATCATTTATTACTAGAAAAGATAGGTTGGATGTGGTTTTAATTTATTGCAACTTGAATGAAGAACTGATTACAGAGACCTGTGGGAAATTTTTCAACAATATTAGTGTTCTCATATAACCAAGTAACACTTAAGAAAGGTTTTTCTGTCATTATAAGCAGACTACATCTTTGCATCCTTTAAATAGATTGAAGGTGTTAAAAATGCTGCCATCACTCCAGCCATAATGACTGCGATCTGTGTCCATTCAAAAGTTCTCTAATGACATTACAACAGTTTTTTGTTCATGTATTGACAAGCAAAGCACAATAGATGCACTAGCTAATGATGTAGACACTGCTCTTCTGCAAACTCTTAATAATCATGCTCCTTTATGCTCAAATCGATCTAATAGAGCATCCGACCCATGGATGACGCATGAAATCATTCAAAAACGTCGTCTATGCCATCGACTAGAAAAAAGGGCACTTCGAACAAACAAGGAAACTGATCATCAGGATTATATATCAGCTAGGAGTGAGATCATTGCATTGATACAAACAGCAAAGCATGACTACTATTCATCTTTAGTTAACTCGGACTCAGCAACTAACCAACAACAATTATTTAATCTGGTCAACAGATTATTAGACGATCCATGTGTGTCACTGGCGCTACCTGACACTCCAGATCCTGCAAATGATATTGCACAATACTTTATCTCTAAAATTGAAAATATCCGCT
>JAUZNC010003575.1:14891-29473 GCA_034780395.1 Vannuccia rotundouncinata | reverse complement strand
ATTCTTCTCTATCCTCTCTCTACTCCACATTCTTCTCTATCCTCTCTCTACTCCACATTCTTCTCTATCCTCTCTCTCTACTCCACATTCTTCTCTATCCTCTCTCTCTCTTTCTATCTCTCCACAGTCATCACCCACCCTAGGGACTGTGCCCTCCCTTATGACCTCCGAGCTCGACTTTCCTCCTGGGGGGAGCAGTACCGCAGTGTTGATGTTGAGGGCAATGAGCGGGCTTTACTTGGACGACTGTTAGCCCGCATTCAGTCTATCGATCCGGATATTGTTTTGGGTCAAGATCTGCTAGGATTTGAAATAGGTGTTTTGCTTCAGCGGCTACATGTCCATTCCATTCCTCACTGGCATCGTGTTGGACGTTTAAAGAGGTCGGCCCATTCGTCTAAAATCACTGTCAGTCACTGTTTATAACCGCACATGTTTACTTGCCGGTGTGTTAGTCTATTTTTGATACGATTACACTTTCTAGACCATTGGACGAGGCTCATGGCACGAACGCCTTGCCATGGCAGGTCGAATAATCTGTGACACGATGATATCCGCCAAAGAATTGATCCGGGCAAGGTCCTATGAACTCAGCGAACTGGTTAAACAGGTTAGAACCATCCTGATATATAACAATGGATCTCTAGCTCTCTATCTGTCTGTGGACTGGATGCTCTTTAGGTTTTGACCGTGGAGCGTGTGGTTCCTCTTGGCGGTAACTTCCGCAAACTCTACTCAGATTCAGATCAACTGCGACAGCTCATCGACTTCACGTTTAACGACGCCCACTTGGTTCTTCGGCTGGCCAATGAACTGCAGGTGTGTTTCCCCAGCAAGTCTTGTTTAATCAATGTATCGATTGATTGGATTGTTTTGTGTGCAGGTGTTACAATTGGCCCTCCAAATCACCGGTATATGTGGTAATCTTTTCTCTCGAACTCTGATTGGTGGCCGTGCGGAACGAAATGAGTTCCTCTTGTTGCACGCATTCACCGAAAAGGGCTTCATCCCTCCAGATAAGGCTGCTTATGGTTCTGCAAAAGGTCAGTTAACTAAGGGAGATGTCTCTTCACGCAAAAAGCCCGCCTACTCTGGAGGTCTTGTCCTTGAGCCTAAGAAAGGTATGTTCAGTATGACGACCAGCGTAATTATGTGGGTCCATTTAGCAACATTATTGTGTTTAGATAGCAACAGACTCACTTCCAGCTTCTTTTGAATGGTCGTTATTATCACCATTAATTGTGTCGGACTAAATGTTCAGTTTTGCAAAATTACAACGTTTGAAATGGTGCTGCACAACATCCCTGTGCAACATTTTGATTTCATTGAAACACCCAATACATAACATTGAGCCATCGTTATGGTAGATAGCAACAGGTGGTGTATATAGCAAATTGTGCAGTACATAGCAACAGGTGGTGTACACAGAAAATTGTGCAGTACATAGCAACAGATGGTGTACATAGCAACAGGTGGTGTACATAGCAACAGATGGTGTATATAGCAACAGGTGGTGTACATAGAAAATTGTGCAGTACATAGCAACATATGGTGTACATAGCAATTGTGCAGTACATAGCAACAGATGGTGTATATAGCAACAGGTGTTATACATAGAAAATTGTGCAGTACATAGCAACATGTGGTGTATATAGCAACAGGTGGTGTACATAGAAAATTGTGCAGTACATAGCAACAGATGGTGTACATAGCAATTGTGCAGTACATAGCAACAGATGGTGTAAATAGTAATTGTGCAGTACATAACAACAGATGGTGTACATAGCAAATTGTGCAGTACATAGCAACAGGTGGTGTACATAGCAAATTGTGCAGTACATAGCAACAGGTGGTGTACATAGAAAATTGTGCAGTACATAGCAACAGATGGTGTACATAGTAATTGTGCAGTACATAGCAACAGATGGTGTACATAGTAATTGTGCAGTACATAACAACAGATGGTGTACATAGCAAATTGTGCAGTACATAGCAACAGGGTGTACACAGTAATATTATTGATGCTGGTTGCTCCGTGATATCTTGCAGGTTTCTACGATCGATGTATTCTTCTTCTGGACTTCAATTCTCTTTATCCATCGATCATTCAAGAATATAACATTTGTTTCACAACGGTGGACCGTCAACCTTCCTCACAGACGTCCATGTCACAGGAAGGAGGCGAGGACATCCCTGAACTACCTGATCCCGGCCTCCCAGCTGGAGTCTTACCAACCGAGATTCGAAAACTCGTCGAAAGTCGTCGTATGGTTAAAAAGTTGATTTCTGAGGGATGTTCCTCCGCTTCAGCCGAGCAGCGCTCGCAGTGGAACATCCGCCAACAAGCGCTGAAGTTGACGGCCAACAGCATGTACGGATGTCTGGGCTTCACTGAGTCCAGGTTCCATGCTCAGAAGTTGGCAGCTCTGGTCACCTACAAGGGGAGAGAGGTAATCCTTGCAACTTATGATGACAGAAGTATGTCGAAAATACCTGAGATAAATAAAAACAGCAGAGAAAAGTTTTGTAAAATATATTTAATGAAATTTCAGTGGATTTCGCTCTGTCTGAATATTTATCTAAGGTGCTTTTAGGAGCTATTTCTAGAGCTCGGCATGAGCAATAAGCTTTATATACGTGTCACAAAAGGGAAGATGGTCTGATAACTAACAATTAATTCTGTTTTCTTTTCAGATCCTTCTTCAAACCAAAACTCTCGTGGAAGGGGTAGGCATAAGAGTATTCCAGCCTCCCCAGTTCGTGTCCTCAACAATTTTCCTCTTTTCTGCTCTTTTAGATGAACCTGGAAGTGATCTACGGGGACACTGACTCCATCATGGTGAACACCAACTCTTCCGATTACGACGAGGTGTTAAAGCTCGGCAATAAGGTAACTCCCCGCCCTGATGCTCCCGTTTAGTTGCAGCTGTGACCACCGCCTGGGTGTTGTAGGTCAAGGCCGAGGTGAACAAGCTCTACCGGTTATTGGAGCTGGACATTGACGGCGTGTTCCAGACGATGCTGCTGCTCAAGAAGAAGAAGTATGCGGCGCTCACAGTGACAGGGCGCGGGCAGGACGGATCTCTCGTCACCAAGAAGGAGCTCAAAGGTCTGGACATCGTGCGCAGGGACTGGTCCCCGTTGGCCGTCAATTGTGGCAAGTTTGTCATCGATGCGATCCTCTCAGGAACCAGCGATTCGGAGACGCTCATCACGACGATCCACGCACACCTGGAGCTCTTGTCGGCTCGACTCAGAGGGGAGGCTGAACCCCCTGTGCCTCTGGAGGAGTTCGTTATCACCAAGGTAAGGGAGGGTGGGTGGTTATAGCCGGTGGTTGTGTCTGGTCGGTCATGTTGGTGTGCCTGGATGTTGCAGTCCTTGACCAAAGCGCCCGAGGAGTACGCAGAGGCGAAGAACCAGCCCCACGTCCAGGTCGCTCTTCGGTATAACGGACTGGCTGGAAGTGGCGGCAAGAGGTTTCGGGCTGGTGACACTGTCGAGTACATCGTGTGCGAGGATGGGAGTGGGCTTACAGTGTCGCAAAGGTCCTACAGCCCCCTCGATGTGCAGACCAAAGGTATTCTCGCCGTTATAAGAGCACTTCTATGAAATATAATACAACATATACTTTCTAAGCTGAAGCAAGAAAATCTTTAAATCCCAAATAACTGTAGTAGTATAGTCTTCGTCGCTTCTGCAACAAAAGGTCATGTGAGGTCACGCACCATATTATGGAGGGGGGGCGATGGAGGGTGTGATATATTTCATATGTCATATATAATGGGGGGTCATATTATATACATATCATTATATATATATACTATTGCAATATTATAATGCGACTCCATAAAATTACGCTTTTAACGATTCCAATATGGCTTATTAAGAATTAATTCCGGTGTCACATTAATTGCGGCTAGTTCAAGCAGACTACAGCCAGTTATTCTCTCTTCAGACAGCCCTCTAGTCGTGGATATGCAATACTACCTCGCCCACCAACTGCACCCTGTTATCTGTCGGCTCTGCGAACCTATCGAAGGCACCGATGCCGCTCGTATCGCCTCGTGTATCGGTCTGGACCCGGGAAACTATGTTAGGAAGAACATTTCTACTGAGGACGGAGAAACTATGGTGGTGTTTTAAGATATCTTCAACAATCGTCACCAGTGTACCCTTATTCTATCTCTTTCTCTCTCTCTCAATGTAGGACGCTGAAGAACGCGCCATGCTGGGAGAAGCCGAGAAATGGTCGGATTGTGACTCGCTGGTTATGAAATGTCCTCATTGTAGTCAGCCAATGACAATTAAGGACTCGATAAAGGTACTGGAAGACTACTCATAGTCCCCGAGGCACCTCGATTAACCCTTCTCTTTCTCTCTTTCAGTGTTTAGCATGCAACCAGCCAATAAGTGGTTCGTCATCGCGCGTCATAGTTTCCTTGACCAATCAGATGACCTGTTTATTGCGAGCTTTGGTGCAGTCCTATTACCGTGGTGTCATGGTTTGTGAAGATCCTGTGTGCCACTTTCACACCCGACAGATCCGATCTTCAGGTCGGAATGCCCACTCTGTTGCTCAGTGTTGGCAGTGTGGTCAAAGCAGCTTACAAAGAGAAATGACTGACTCAAGACTCTATCGGCAAATAGCTTTTTACAAACATCTCTTAACCACTATGAATAGTAAGTTGGTCCCCTTGGCTTAGATCAGAAATAATTTTATAAAGTAAACCGTGTTACTCTCTATCTCTTTCTTCGGTTGTTTTCAGAACCACACCTCCCTACGGGAGATACCACTCTAATGGAAGCATTGTCTGGTCAAGTTGACAAGTTTATTTCCAGATCGGCGTTCGCCACGGTTGACTTATCTTTATTATTTGCAGGAGTTAGGTGTTCTGTGAAACATGTTTAACTTCTGAAAGATTCCATTGTTTATTGAAGTAATTGTAACAATTGTATTGTGTTCAGATGATATCTTATTTTTCGTTTATGTTTTCCTATTTATAGAGGTAGTATATAAATTATGGTATAATTAATTACATTTTTCAAATGCTCTAATGAATCAATGAAGACTAAATTGAATTCTGTAATGTTATGTTTTGGTAAATAAAGCTATGTACTATATTTTGTTTGTCGTACTAATATTCTATATTTTAAATATCAATACCCGTGAATTTTCAACATTTCTGTAAAACAATAAATGAGTAGTATACGGTAACAAACAAACGTTTAATGAAATTGGAAAAAATTGAAATGGATTTGCTCGTCGTGGCTCTCATCAGCTTCATTAATCTACAAAATACTATAATATTTTATCAGTTTGCGCTTTACAAAAACGATTGTTCTCCATGGATAGGGTCCTTTCCTAGTCAGATGAGGTACAAAATAGAGTAATAATACTATATAATATATTGTTCATCTGATGTACAGCATTCATTATACAAACAGAGCAATATTGAAAACGATAACTACTTAGTTTCGAGTAATACAAAAAATAAGTAAAAAGTAAAGAATCTTCATCTTGTAAATTAGATTAAATTCATGTCTAAAAATAGGTTAGTAAAGGAATAATTTTAAAATTTGTTTAGTATTTTTTATACAAAATTAAATTCCATTGCTAGTATAGATCTGTGCGCAAATGTATCAAATAACTTAAAGATCGGACGCCTTACTACTTACAAATATGTTTGTCCATGTATTAATTTATAGACATTACAGCACATATTTATAATATAATGTAAAATATTTAAAATATAATTTCTGTTGCTAATAATAAAATTCATATTAAAAACAATCAGGGTGGCCCATAAGTTCCTTTACCCAAAATAAGACAAAATTTCATTATAATCTAATAAATAAAATTTATTATAGCCATGATTCATTATACATGACAAGTTATGACCTATGAGAAATAAAAAAGCAAAAGTTATTATAAATGTTAAAAATTTCCTCCACCAGTTGCAATACAGTCGACCAGTCAGTGATAAACATCGTTGCACACTTAATGGCAAAGATCTGGAGTAATTATAAAACTGCACTCAGTGATGATACGTTCTCGTAATTTTTCTAAGGAGGGATGTTTTTCTGCATATACTTTGTTCTTCAGAACGCCCCAAAAAAAGAAATCTGGAAGAGCTGGCCACTCAGAACGCCCTAAAGAAAAAAATCAGGAAGAGCTGGCCACTTATTATGCCCTCTGCGTCCGAACCATCGACCAGGAAATGTGGCATCCAACCATTGTCTAACAATAAGAGCATAATGTGGCAGAGCACCATCTTGTTGAAAATAGGAATCATCCAAGTTAATCAAATTCCTGGCAGCAGGGATAAATTGTTTTTGTAGCATTGCTAGATAGTTTTTACAATTGACAGTGTCATTGGAAATCAAAGGACCAATAATTCCAGCACTACAAATACCTGCCCATATAGTTATGCGTGGAAAATTATGGTTGTCTATCATAATTTGGTGAGGGTTAGTGTCATTCCAATACACACAGTTGTGCTGGTTAACGTGGCCATTAAACTTGAACTGAGCTTCATCGGACCACAGTATTTTATTGAAAATATCTGGATCTTCAGTTCAATACTGAATTAAATTTTAACAAAATTGAAGATGCCGATCTGGATCATCTCCATTTAAAGCATGCAGTGAGTGATTGTGCGTTGGAGTGATGTTCTAGATATCCCCTAGCTCAGTAGATACACACCTTTGAGATGTGGGGCTAATCACAAAGGTTGTAGCAACAATGTCCTCATTTTCTAGAATTTTTACCAATTTTGGCGCACCAGATCTTGGAGCATCGGCAACACTGCCTAGTTCATTGAACTTTGAAACTAATGAAGCAATTGTTGGTTTCAATGGTGGTGCTGATTTCTAATTTCAAAAATCTATTTATTGATTTTAATTTCGTAATTTTCCAAACTATTTATTGATTTATATAGCAAAAAGTATAACGGATCATGGTTATAATAAATTTTACATATTGGATTATAATGAAATTTTGTCTTATTTTGGGCCACCCTGTATAATTTATAGTAACATATTTTAGTTTTAATTAAGCAAAATCTTATTTATTAGAATTTTTCAATATAGATTTTAATATAATAAATTTATTATATTTAAATAAAAGGATTATTATGTTAATAAATATCTATGTTGTAATAAACTATTAAAACTAAACAATAATACTAATATTACAAAAATTTAATTTTTTAAGTTTAAAAAATCAAAATCATTTTATTTTTTGTAATTGACTTTTGTATTTTATTCACAAATAAATTTTGATTTGTTATTATGATCCATTTTTAAAATATATTTAAATGCAATTTATTGTTTAAATTCTTATGAAATATTATTGATAAAAAAGTAAATGTTTATAACATTTTCACTTTACTATTGACTAATTAATAAATATTTATTAATATATTTTTACATATGGCTTAATTTTATCAATTATTAGGCAACGTTTACAAATCTTTGAAGAATATAGGACTAAACGAATTGACACAGTAATTATGGGCCACTGTCATTTTCACTATAGCCAAATTTGGGCAATATATAAAATACAACAGTCATTTTTGGCAGAAATATCTTATAAAAGTCTTATAATACTATAATTAAAAAAATATATTTCATTTAATTTTTTTATAGTATATTTATGAGTTTTAGATTGCTGAGTAATAATTTGTACAAACAATTGTATGCAGAAAATATACAAATATAATGAAAATAAGATTAGATTCCTATATAACAAACTATACAACCAAATTTGGCTGCATTAAAAGTTTGAGTTAAACAAAAGGTAAAAAGATTTTGAAGAAAATTTAATTTTTAAAAGATATAATTGACAGCATTATTTAGACTAATTAACTTACAAAATTTTTAATATACAACTTTAAATTGCATAATTAAAATAAAAACTGTTTAGAAATACAGTATTTAAATTAACTATGAAATACAGTTAAGATACAAGGATCCTGTATAGCCATCCCAAAGGCCCATCCAGGATACTGTCTACTTTTACACGGGCATCTAAAATGCTTACCTGTTCCCAGAATATGCTCATTAAATATCAGATGCAAGCAGCCAATTTCCCAGCATCCTTAAAATTTCCATATAGGAATTAATTTTTAAAATAATATTTGTAAACATAATATAATCTTAATTTATGTTTTATATATATATATGTTGGTGACCATATATGGACCCGACCATTTGTAAACATTTCAATTTATACAATCTACATCTTATACATTTACATCTTATATGATCTATAATGAATATCCATGATTGGTTGGAAGAGTTTTTAGCTGTTGACAATGACTTGTTGATGCTAAAAGATTTTAATTAATTAGAAATTATACCTTTTTTTTTTCATGTATATTAAAAAGTAGTATAATATATTATTTTACATTATAAAATATATTAAATTTGAAATTTGTGTGAAGAAAAATAATCAATCAATTGCCACTGTCTGACCATTTGTGAACATTTCCATAATTTAAATGATTTCAATGTCCTCAAACAGTTGTGTCCACAATTGGTCATCACTGTCTGACCATATGTGGACATTAAAATCATTTAAATTAAAGAGATGTCCACAAATGGTAACTGATTATGGACATGACCATTTGTGGAGGATGAAATCATTTAAATAATGGAAATGTCCACAAATGGTTGGGCAGTGGCAACAAACAGTTCAAACAGTCCTCCACAAACAGTTCAACTGGTATATTTTAATCTACAAATCATTGAACATTCCTATTTTTCTTTACACAAATTTTAAATTTAATATATTTATAACATAAAATAACATATTATGCTATTTTTTATTATACATGAAACAATTAAGGTATAATTTCTAATAAATTACAATCATTTAGCATCAACAAATCATTACCAACTCTTCTGACTGATCATGGACATTCATTGTAGATCATATAAGATGTAGATTGTGTAAATTGAAATTTCCACAAACAGTTGTGTCCACAAATGGTTGCCAACATTATATATATATATATATAATTTATATTTAAAATTTCATATATATATATTTCAATTTTTATATATAATTTAATATTTTCAAATTTATTAATAGACAATTATTTTCTATTACGAATTGTGTTTAATTGTTCAAATATAATTATCAAATATGCATATTAATTATAAATCATGAAAACTAACTAAATAATACTTATGAATATTTGTATTATATAAGAATTACTTTAACAATCAATACTTAAAAATGCTTAAAATATGAATAAATTTTGTATGAATAAAATATATATGCAAATTTACTGTTCCACCATATTATAATAATCCTTTACTAAATTTATGTCTATTTGTACACAAAAATGTATAAATGTTAATTATTGCACACATATTTTGAACATTATATTTTATAAAATTATAGTCAAAATTTTACTATTCTGAATGAGAGGAAATCTTGAATTATTATTTTGTAATAAGTAATTTTGCACCATATTATAGTTCTTTCTTCAGGCAGAAAATATAAAAAATCAATAAAATATGAATGTAAAAAAACAGTGAATACAATTACAACAATTGCTTATATAGGAAAGGTGCATACACTATCAGCCAATCAGAGTCTACCAATACTTAACATAGAATTATGTGCTATGTGAGTCAAATTAATTTCTGTTGCAAATATTGTAATGCCATAAGAAAATGTTAAACCTTAAAATCATCTATGAGTTACTATTATTTCAGAATCATTCTCAATCATTTAAAAAATATTTTATATTGTTCCAGATTCATGATCACAAATTAGATAAGTTTGAAAAAGATTTTCAATAAAATACTATTTTGTATATTGTTTGAGATTCATTTTCAATAATTAACATTACTTACTATAGTTTGATCACTAGTGACAACCAAAAATAATCCAATCATAAAAATATATGAAGTCACCAGCTGTCAACATGTGTGATTCAAATGGGGTCAGACTTTGCTAACTTTGTGAATGATCAACTTTTGGGAATACAATAACTTTTTAAAGTATTATTTCCATTAGTGAATATATTTTCTAAATTGATCTCATATTAAGCTACTTATTGGTATTTTTGAAATATATGTCCTTTAGATACTTTCAGATAATAAAAAAAATTGACCCACTGAATGTAACTCATAAGGTAGCATATTGAATACCTATGCCACAAGAAGCATATACTATACTGATATAAATACAGTATACATTGTTTTATACCTGTACGTGCAGTTCATGCTACACAGAAATGAATTCTGAAATATAAAGGTTGAAATAAACAGTATTTAAAAAAAATATTATGTAGAGAAGGTCTACTATTTATACTTACTTGGCCAATTTCATAAAATAGCATACCTGAGAGTTAAAAATGAAATGAAGTACCTACCTTTTTGTGAAACAAGCATCACCTACAAGTATAGATTATTCTGTAAAATATTATACTTGAATAGTGCAGGGATTGGGGTGAATTATAATGGTGAAAGCCTTCCTAGTGAAATAATCAGCAGCACAATTGGGGTCATGGGCATAGGTGAAGATCATGCAGCCATGTGGAAAAGCAAATTGGAAGGGGCCCTGGGAATCAGACCATATCTGGTACAAGCAGAAGATATCATAAAGAACATTTTGGCACTGGAACCATATGGAACACACCATGGGCCAATTCATGTTCAAAGACAAGAGATGAAGGGATTTTCTATCCATGTTCTGCTTGTGCTACTCAATTTATTAATTAGTTTTTTTAAAAGTAGATTTTGTCATAAGTTAACCCAGGGTAGGGTGACTTCACTTAGGACAAACCCTAATTTTTTAAAAATGGGGCCTAAAATAGAAATAATTTTTATTTGTTTTATAGTGACTGTGTTGTGTACAATATATATAGTTTTTATATAATCTGCAATGAATAATATTTAGGTATAGTTTCTGCAAGTACAAATGCTGGAAAAAGAAATTAAAAAATTGCCTCAAGTCACTCTAGTTGATGGTAACAAATTTATTGATTTGATTTTTCTTAATTTCAGTTTCTTTCTCCTATTTTTTGGGTGTAAATGCCTTAGAGTAAATTTAGTTATTCATCATACATAAAATCCTTTCTACAGTTAAAAGTTATTGTAAAGTACAGACTAGTTAAAAAATATAATTGGTTAAACCAGAAATCTAAAAATGTTATAAATTCGATCTGGTCTGCAACACATTTAATACAAAATAAAATAAATTTATTATAATATGCATTAAGTTTGGGGTGGACATTTGAAAAATCTTTATATGGGTCAATCCTACTTTACTTATTTTATTTATTAATTAGATTATATATTGAATGTTACTTGAAAATATTTCAACTAATATGTGCTAGCATACTAACATACATAACACAATAAACTATTTGAAAACACCTATCTTCAATATTAATTCTATTGGATAGAATTTGCCCTTCAAATAAAGATAAATTATTTTCACTGGTCAGTAACATAAGCATAAAAAGAAAGGTCCAATTACAGCATTCACACCTTTTTACATGTGAATTTGTAGACCCAATAAATTTAGTTGTGGCGATTTATATATCCATTTAATGTGATAAAGTCTTTGTCAGACGAGAGTACTTTGTATTGAAAAATAGGACTATTAAATCATCCTCAGGCATTATATGGACAATATGTAGATGATTGGCTTTGGTTTTTATTAATTAAGTATCTATGAATAGATCTTTTAAAAATTCAAGGGTACATGGGTACCCTGTATTGAAGGATTCAAGGTGCCATGTATTTTTAGATAACTGTTTAAATATGTTTACTAAGATAATCTATATTGAATATTCTGAATTTGCCCAACATATATTATTAATATTTTTTATTGAAGCGTTAGCCATTATATATAATATAGATTAAAACCTATTAATAACAATTTACTTTTTGTTACTGAAACCTAAAATAGATTGACACATATTGCTTAAAACTTTGTATATGTTGAAAATTGCTATAAATGTTACTCTATACATATATTAATGTGTAATCTTAAATGCTGATCTTATAATAATTTCACATTAAATAATATGTTTGTTATGTCACTGTATTCTGTAATTCCTTGAAGAAGAATATTTTGTAAGATTTCTTTATTAGTTCTTTAAATATTAAATATGATCTAATTGTGTTTTGTGAATCTCAGTTGAATATTATTTGTGGTAATATCCTAAACATACCTAAACAATTTAATTTTATTACAAACTAATATATCAAAATGCACAATTAATCATTGAAATACAAAAATTCTGTTAACTAGAGTTTGCAGCATATGCTCTGAATGCAGAATACACCAATCATTTAACTAAACTACTCTGTAACAATTAGTATTATTGTAGTTTTAGAGATGTTTCTATGATGTCTCTCTGACACACAACGCCATATTAGATGATTCGTTTGATGTTAATTTCCCCAAAAAATCGATTATAGAGAAACTCTAAATTATGTTTTTCTGAGTTTGGTTCATTCAAAAGTTAACAAAACTTTGTATTATGATTTTCTCTCTCCATAGTAAACACGTGATTCTCACAAACTCCTTTCTGAGCTGGTTTCCATGGAGATGGACATGGAAGTAACTCCAGGAGTGGTTCGTGTGCCTATTCCATTGGAGGCACCTCCCAATCTCTTGCTATCAGGCACTTCCCCCGCCCCAACACTCGCCAACAGACTACCATATCAGTCTGAGAAACACCCCCGTCAAACTCTAGAGGCGGTAAACGGACTTCGAAAGCACCGAGAACTCTGTGATGTCGTTCTCATAGTGGCCCAACGGAAGATCTACGCCCACCGTGTGGTCCTGTCTGCGTGTTCCCCCTACTTCAGGGCAATGTTCACTGGAGAGTTGGCAGAGTCACGTCAGACTGAGGTGATTCGTGTTTCCAAATGATTGCCTTAACAGCGAATTGTAACATGTTTGTTAGTAAAACATTGCTACATTTTCAGGTGACTCTTCGCGATATGGACGAGGCAGCAGTGGAATGTTTGGTGGAGTTCTGTTACACGGCCCAGATCACCGTGGAAGAGTCCAATGTTCAGTCCTTGTTGCCAGCCGCCTGTCTCCTCCAGTTGGCCGAAATTCAGGACGTCTGTTGCGAGTTCCTCAAAAGGCAACTTGATCCTACCAATTGTCTGGGCATCCGGGCCTTTGCCGACACCCATGCGTGTCGAGACCTCCTCAAGGTTGCAGATAAGTTCACTCAACACAACTTTCAAGTGAGTCCTCCATTCAGTTCTCTCGAGATCAGTTCTCATTGTATTCTCTCTCTCTCTTCTCTCTCTTCTCTCTCCTCTCTCTCTCCTCTCTCTCTCTTCTCTCTCTCTTCTCTCTCTCTCTTCTCTCTCTTCTCTCTCTCTTCTCTCTCTTTTCTCTCTCCTCTCTCTCTCTTCTCTCTCTCTCCTCTCTCTCTCTTCTCTCTCTTCTCTCTCCTCTCTCTCTCTTCTCTCTCTCTTCTCTCTCCTCTCTCTCTCTTCTCTCTCTCTTCTCTCTCTCTTCTCTCTCTCTCCTCTCTCTCTCTTCTCTCTCTCTCTTCTCTCTCTTCTCTCTCTCTCCTCTCAACTCTCTCTTTATCTCTATCTTTATCTCTCTCACCTCTCTCTTATCTTCTCTCCACTCTCTCTCTACTCTCTCTCTCCCTCATCTGCAGGAGGTCATGGAGTCCGAAGAGTTCCTTCTGCTGCCAGTGAGCCAATTGATGGAGATCATCAGTTCTGACGAGCTCAACGTTCGCTCTGAGGAGCAGGTCTACGCCGGGATCATGCACTGGGTTCGGCATTCGGTGGCCGAGAGAAGACAGCACCTAGCCATCCTCCTGCAGCACGTGCGGCTCCCCCTCCTCACGCCCAAGTTCCTGGTGGGCACGGTGGGTGCTGACCTGCTTGTTCGCTCCGATGACAAGTGCAGGGATCTCGTGGACGAGGCTAAGAACTACCTTCTTCTTCCTCAGGAGCGGCCGCATATGCAGGTACCCCAACCCCGAATAACCCCGCATGATTCTAGGACCTCCCTGTCACCTGTCTTGTGTGTTGTGGCGTTCCAGGGAGTGTATATCGGAAGCATATGATCTATCCGGATTGAAAGGGTTAAATTGCTTGAACCATAAATACTAGCTTTATCGGCCAAAATGGACAACTGCGGTTTGTCTAACTGATTTTAAATTAATAAAATTAATGAAGAATTCCTATTAGCTAATTATGTTCTACATAAGGTCGTAACATTTAGTTACTTATGATGAACTATAAACTAATAATTAAACCGTAAACATAATTTACTACTCATTTGTAGTATAACTACTTTTATGAATATTAAACCGATTATAATGATTCAATAATATGAACAATTTTCCTTTTCGACCATATGAATAATTTTCTTTTCGACCATATAAACAATTTTCCTTTTCGACCATATAAACAATTTTCCTTTTCGACCATATGAACAATTTTCTTTTCGACCATATGAACAATTTTCTTTTCGACCATATAAACAATTTTCCTTTTCGACCATATAAACAATTTTCCTTTTCGACCATATGAACAATTTTCTTTTCGACCATATGAACAATTTT
>JAUZNC010003575.1:3728-14791 GCA_034780395.1 Vannuccia rotundouncinata | reverse complement strand
TTTTTCTTTCGACCATATAAACAATTTTCCTTTTCGACCATGTGAACAATTTTCTTTCGACCATGTGAACAATTTTCCTTTTCGACCATATGGTTCCAGGGGCCCCGCACAAGACCCAGGAAGCCGATCCCCTGCGGGGAAGTCCTGTTTGCGGTGGGTGGCTGGTGCAGCGGTGACGCCATCGCCTCTGTCGAGCGCTACGAACCTCGGACGAACGAGTGGCGTCTGGTGGCGCCTATGAACAAGCGCCGCTGTGGAGTTGGTGTCGCGGTGCTCACAGACCTGCTGTACGCGGTTGGAGGGCACGACGGTCAGTCCTACCTGAACTCGGTGGAGCGGTACGACCCGCACACGAACCAGTGGTCCGCCGACGTCGCGCCCACCAGCTCCTGTCGCACCAGCGTCGGTGTGGCCGTGTTGGACGGCCTGATGTACGCTGTGGGAGGACAGGACGGGGTGTCCTGCCTCAACTTCGTGGAGAAGTACGACCCCAGCCTCAACAAGTGGTGCAAGGTCTCCAACATGTCCACTCGACGTCTTGGGGTTGGCGTCGCCGTGCTGGACGGAGCGCTCTATGCCGTGGGCGGTTCTGACGGGCAACAGCCGCTCAACTCGGTGGAGCATTATGACCCCAGGCAAGGCGTCTGGCATAGGGTGGCCCCCATGGGTACGAGGAGGAAGCATTTAGGGGTGGCCGTCTACAATGGAATGATCTATGCGGTCGGGGGACGCGATGATACCACCGAATTGTCCTCTGCTGAATGCTACGATCCACGCAATAAGGGCTGGTGTCCGGTTGTGGCCATGACGTCAAGAAGGAGTGGAGTAAGTGGAACATCGTTTTGATTAGTTGATGTGAAGTGTTTTGAATACTAGATGACTGCTTCTCTTGTTGCTGATATCGTCATCATGTCTAGTCCGGGAGTGTTTTAATCAAAAGATTTGATACTTTTATCAAGTGGAATGATCCATGGGATGATCAAATATGTGTCTGAAGTTGCAGAAATTGTAATTATTAATATTTTTTATGAGCATTTTAGTGTTTTTCCATATACTATAGGAGATATTTTTATGGTCTTGACCCAATTTTCATGAAAATGCACATTTTAAAGAAAATAAAGATGTTCTTCACACTTTTGAATAATTCGATGCATATCATTTTGTTCATCTAAATGTTTTCTATATACTACATGCTAATCATTTTTCCAGAAACCTATTTCTATTTTATTTTAGCTCAAGATCCAATATTCAAATGTTTCTAGAAAATAATTAGTTTGACTTATCCATATAATTTTGCTTGAAATAAATAGAAAACGATTAGATGAACAAAATGATATGCATCGATTTATTCAAAAGTGTGAAGAACATCTTTATTTTCTTTAAAATGTTCATTTTCATGAAAATTGACTGAAAACCAGTGATTTGATGATCCCATGGATCATCCCACTTGATAAAAGTATCAAACCTTCTTTTAACATTTATTTTCCCTGCAGGTCGGTCTTGCCGTAGTTAACGGTCAATTAATGGCCATCGGTGGCTTCGATGGATCTACTTATCTCAAAACTGTTGAAGTCTACGATTCCGATGCTAAATGTTGGCGTCTTAGAGGGAACATGAACTCCAGGCGTTTAGGGGGCGGTGTAGGAGTGGTCAAAATGGCCCATTTACATGAACCTGGGGTCTTTATTTGACCTCACAAGCCGATACTTATGTGATTCACTCTGATTGGTCATTACTGCTTTACTGTGATTGGTCGCCACCTCTATGGACTTCAATTTGATTGGTCGTGGGTTAATTTGATACAATCTGTGTGCATTCAAACAAAGTTATGCATTTGAAAGCGTTGTCAAACTATAAATTGTTTTAGAATTCTTTTATCTAAATTGCATCCTTCAGTAGAAATGGACCTCTCATGTCTCCTGTATAATGATGAATTAGTTGCACATCTCTTCTTTGATTTCTTTTTATTTGATATTCGTAATTGTTGTACATATTGGTTTTGTTCTGTCGTCATAGCAACTGTTGGCAGAGTTCTTATTATTTGTTGCAAGTTTTTAAATGTTTTGTTCATATTGATTGTACTGGTTACAGAAATCAGCGGTTCTTCGGTTTCCATTATCGAAATGAATCGACAACACTAGACGCGCCACTATATTTTATCGATATACTTTTTTGTTTAAATATTACTTAGTTTGTACAATTATTTATTTATTTAATCGTTTAGTTTATTGTACTGTTACTTTATTCATTATCATTAATTTCTTTATTGGAATAAATCATTGTTTCTACATATCATATTAATAACTTGTCTTAAAAGTAATCAGATGGAATTTAATTCTTTAAACAAACAAAAAATTAATTAAAAAACCATTTGACCGTTTCGCAATGAACTGTAATTTAATGCAAAAAATAAGTTCACAAAACGATTTTGACACCCAGTTTTAACCTTCGAAATTCTAAAAAGAATTTGAATAATGTATAATATATTCATAAATAATTTCATGTCGAAATCTTTAGTCAAGAGTCACTACAAGAACCATCTGGGAAATAATCTAGTGTTCCTTTCATATTCACGTGGATCTCAATTGTGGATAAAGTTAATGTCAAAATAACACTTAAAGTTATTCTTTTTATTATTAAAAATTATTTAATTAAATTTACCAACTTATCACACGTAATAATTTTTGTTAATTTAATGTTAAATGTTTTATTTAGTCTCTAAGTGTCATCTCCTTTAAAGGTTAAATGATAAAAATAATATATATTTTTCGGACACACAAAAACACTAAATATGATTTGTTTTTTAATAAAAGACTCGTTTAAAAAAGGTGTGAATTTGGCGAGGTGCAAAACATAGATTTTTCTATCAAATTTAACGATTTTATTTTTAAATAGTATAGACGTATTCATTCACACTTTATCGTTTTTTTCATATACATAGTTGTTTTTAACATTAAATCTATTGTTTATTCCATAGAGTATTGTTTATTCGAAATTGATAATTTTGATTTATTTAAAATAAAAGCTCTCCGTAAAATAAACCACTATACTTACTCAAACTACTATCAAATTAAAATGAAAAATATTAGTTTTAGTCAAATTTTATTTGGCTTGTATTGTATAAGTAGCTATATTTTAATGATGTACCCGTCAGTCTCTGACATATTCACGCCATATTACTTAACATTTGTTTGCATTCTTTTCTCATGAACTTAAACTATAGAATACATACTAATTACAATATGATTCATAAATTCCGTTTTAAACACAAAACAAAGATTATCTCACTTGAAAAGGTACGGGTACAATCTAATCTCCTGATATTAATCGCACTTGACCTAGCTGTAAATATAATTTTATATTGCGCATTATATAAGAGACATTATAGTACATGCAACATATTTCTTTATATCGTCAGTTAATCTACTTATTGAACGTGTTATGAATCATTGGAAGTTATTAGTGAGTTAATTGCATTTATTACATTTAATTATAAAGAGGATTATGCAAAACATCTTTACTGCATAATATTTTTATATCGCATTAAACCTCTGGGTACAGTGCTCACATATTCCAGTTTATATTTGCTGCAGTTTTTCTTTTCTTTGAGCGCTACCATTAATATCGGCGAAATAATTATAAATATTATTCTTATTAAATAATATTGTTGTTAAAAATAAAATAAAAATATGCAACTAAGTAAGCTGTGGGTAAAACCAGAATCGAATGCTGCAAAATACGATAAAATTGATATTTTCAGAAATTATATGATAGTTGAAATTTGAATTTATATTTGAAATTGTCTATAGATTTACTGCCATAGATTCATTGATTTTATAATTGCTTAATATTTACATAATAATTGTTTATTGAGTACACTTCTCTCTCAAATAGCTTTTAGTGTTTCGTGGTTGCTTTGTAGTCATTACGACGTAAAGTTTCAATAATCAAATTAATATCTTGTGTGTAAATATTTATGTTGACAATATATTTATAATCGTTTGTTCATCGTTAGCATACCTAAAGTATCAAATGTAAAATCATTGAATCTAGGGCAGTAAATCCGTAGACGATTTCAAATTCAAAATCATTGAATCTAGGGCAGTAAATCCGTAGACGACGATTTCAAATTCAAAATCATTGAATCTAGGGCAGTAAATCAGTAGACGATTTCAAATTCAAAATCAATGAAACTATGGCAGTAAATCCGTAGACGATTTCAAATATAAAATCAATGAATGATCAATCATATGATTATTTAACATAAAATTCCTTTTTTCAGATGAATAAACAATTTATTTTAAATACTATTCATATATAGGTACCTACTGTAGATATGTCTTTTATCATTCGATTCGTAAAAGTTTTATTTCTATATTCTAAATTTGTATCATTTTATAGGAACGTATTAAATTAATAATACCACGATTTTAATCGATCAATCAGAAGTTGCAGTTTTTTGAGTAAATTAATTAAAATAAAATAAATAAAAATTACTTATTATAATTGTTTGATTGCAAACAGCTTGAGTAATTACACTGTCTAAATAACTAAAAATTAATGAAGAAATAAAAATTAAAAATATGACAAACTATTTCTCGCAACAAAGTATATGGATCAACAATCTATATATTTAATCCTACAATGGATTAGTAATTGTGTTTTTTGCAAGAGTTTTGTTAAACTATATATTTATAAAGTATTAAATTATGAACCACATTATTTTACAAACTTTTGATTTCTTCATTAATTCCATAATGAATTCCATAACTTATTTTATTACAATAATCTCAACAATAGTTTCTCAAATTATATTTGTCTTCAATAATAAATCAACTTTGATGATGCAAATCCTCACCGACCAATCAAAATTAACAACAATTCATATAATTATCAACATCACGAAGAAGAAATTGTTGTGTTCATTCAAATTTACAGCCACGATTATGTGGAACTTTTTTGACGAGATAGTCTTTTAAGTTATTACTGGTCTGTCCACGACGTCGCCAACCCCATCGACTGGTACCTATCGGCGTATTGAACTCAGTGGAGGAAATGATTTACGTCAGTAATTGCACAAACAAGAGCCTTAACATTTAACAAAACAGTTGAATGATGGGAAAACGGGGTAGAATGTAAAAATGAGGAAAACATAGAAAACCAATAATAATATTTTGTTAAAATATGCAATTCACAAATGTGTTCATGTAGAGAACTATATTGATGTGTCGGTATACAATTAAGCACCCTTTTATTGCAGGACATGTTGCAGTGATTTATACCTATCATAGAGCTGCTTAAAGTAAATCAATATGGTGTCCTAAAATCGTGATTCAGGTAAAATCGAGTAGATTAAACTTGTGTTATTATGATTGAACACGTCCTATCATTCGATAGAGTTTTATGACTCATCTAGAACAGTTGCGATAAGTCATACAGCTACATCGAATACAGCTTCATTGAATACATTTTTCTGCAGTAGGTTCACTTGTGTGTTATAGAGCTCTATAGTACAGGAAAGAAGAAAGAATATAAAAAATAAAGCCACCCCTTTATATAATGAAAACCTAACATTTCTGTATCAGCTGAACTTGTGAAAGAGACTGGGAAAAACATAACAAAAAGGACTGTTTATATTCAACTGATATTCATTCTAATTGTTATATTGAAAGCAGTGTATTTAATTTAGGAACACAGTTTATTTCAAATATTCATAGAAATCTGCACCCTTATTTCCTTTTGGAATCTTAAGTGAGTTAATAAAGATATTCTTCATATTTTAATGTTCAATTATCCAAAATATATATCCGAAAAAACAGTAAGTATATTAATAACTATAATTAAAGTGTCTTTGAAGTGTTTACAAGTATAATAGTCATAATTGTTAAGTAATATAAACTTTATTATAATATTATTAGTAAATACAATTCTTGAATATATTTAAATATGCGATATATATCCGGTTTATAGGTGTTATTTAACATAGAAAAGATAGGAAGGAAATATTGGTTCTTCAAGTGGCGTCCTGTTTGAACAATCGTCCGGATTAGGCGCGTCCGGTTTAGGCGGAGTAGACTGTATTGTAAAAATGTCTCCTGTAGGTACTACTTGGTACACATATGAAGTTTCAATGTCACCACTATATTTGAAACCAATTTCTATGACCTAGTTGGTTCTATGACCTAGTTGACCAATTTCTATAACAAACCCCTTCTCCAATAATAAGAAACATGTCTTTAAATACAAACACGTTTCTTTTGAAACTAAACAAGCTATATATAACAAGCAAGTCTTGTTCTATGGCAAGTAAAAACTATATTAATAATAGCAATAACCCGATATATTTCGCGAGACAGCACGCCGTCGCATCATCAGGGGAAAGAAATAAAATTGAAAAGACAGGTCGACTAAATAAGAATAATTAATTTCATAAGAGCGACAGAGTAAAGCTAACTAAGAAAGGGTATTAGAAGATCGAAATAGAATATGAGAAAACTGAAATATATTGATTAGAATAAAAGAAATACACAATATTAAATGACATATTTACAAACAAGAAAAGTACAATTAAAATTATACCAAATAATAATAACTATAAAAATAGAATAATCTAAAAATCTAAAATAAACCTAACTATAAGTAAAATATAATTGAAACAAAAATATATAATAAAAGGAGACAGAGAAATGGAACCACAAAATAAGAAAAATTACAAACGTGAGATCCTTTTATATACCGCCGGAGTAGAGAAATCAGTGTTCCTGTTCATTGAATAAGCTTGTTGAAAAATAAACCAGGCTTCTTGAAGTTTGGTTCAGCGAAAAAATCTGGTTCACATTTGAGTACTTTGGTGGACTCAAAATCGATCGGATGGCCAGTGTTGATGGAATGCATAGCCACATCTGATTTTTCCGGTATATATATATATGTAAGATTTTTAGATTATTCTATTTTTATAGTTATTATTAATTGGTATAATTTTAATTGTACTTTTCTTGTTTGTAATCATGTGATTTAATATTGTGTATTTTTTTAATTCTATAATCAATATATTTCAGTTACCTCTACAGTGCCAAGAATGTTGGAGCACGTGCAAATAATAAATGTCAGTGGAGCCAGTTATGTGCATTTAATTTTTTAAAGAACATTTTGTGTACCTACAAGATCAACTTTACCAGAACTGTCTCTATATTATATACAAGATAAACTGGGGAGTTTAAACAGTTTAATATAAAGGGAGAGGCAAAAGTTACTCCCAATTTATAAGTTGCTCCCATTTTATTTATAACCATGACCTCTATTACTTGATTTTGGCCAAGAGTTAGGAATCAAGATACGTGTTATTTCCAACAAGATGGGGCAGCCTTCCATTATGGTTTAATTGTTCGGCAATGGTTAGATGTAAACTGCAGACCTAACAGGGGCTGTACTGAAAAATAAAGTTTATAAAGGTAAGCCACGGGCAATACAGGAGCTGTGAGACTCAATAGAAGAAAGTTTCACAACCATAAATGCCGATTTATGTCAAAAAGTTTGCCGTAGTGTTGTCTCTAGAGCAGAAAGTTAATGTATGGAATTTAATGGTGAACATTTTGAGAACCATATTTAATAATGGTACATAATAATACAGGTCAGTACATTCTGAGATAATCTCAGATGGTTTATTACATTATAAAGTTTTATATCAATTGATTATGTATACATTTTTGGAAAATTAAACCTTGCTATAAATCTTGTTATAAATTGGGATTAACTTTTGCCTCACCCTGGATGAATATGATAGATTTGGCAAAACGCTAATATAATATATAATCGAGAAATCAAATACCTATTTTGGTTATAGCTTGTCTAGCACATTTTCCACTAGAATTTGTAACACCTTTGATCAGTACCTACGTGACATCTCTATTTGCGTCCATTGTGATTACATTATCAGGAACTTATGATTATCTTAATCAAGCGAATGGACTCTAAACAAGAAAGATAAAATTACCAAATTCTGAAATACCTAAGGAGGTGTACTTAATGGAATGAAACTTTAAGGAATAAAATGAAACCAAAAAAGTTATCGTTGAGTATCAAAGTTATTTGAGAAGAACAAAGTCGATGCAAACAATATATACTGAAAATTTTAACAGTCACATGTTTAACGGGTCTGTTTTATTTAATGATATAATGGAAATATAATCAAGACACAGATTTATGTATATTTTAATGTACACGAATTAAAGGGATGAAGGTTTCTTTCTTATATAGATGACGAAATCTATTCTCTCCACTCTTCTGCTGTTGATACTGTCAACAACTTCTCGATGTGCAGTTCTTCCAGCCCCCCTTAATGCGAATGCGACACAACCGCGCCACATTCACCTCTCTTATGGAAGTGGGTATATTAGATAAAGACGCAAGGGTCCTCTCAGTTTTAGATATATATTTAATTCTTATCAGCTAATTCGTCTGAAATGATGGTGACTTGGAGCACTCAATTAGACACGGCACAATCCATGGTGATGTATCAAGGGGTCGGTCTTATGACAACCATCGCTAATGGAACCAGTAGTCGTTTTGTTGATGGCGGAGATATGCATGCTACACAATATATTCATCGTGTTCGACTTTCCGGTCTAAAACCAAAACTCAAATACGGTTTGATTATTTTACTTCATTTTATTTTATTTTCATAGCGAGTAAGTATTAACATTTCAACGAAAATTTCCTTTTTGACGCCATTAGATTATCGCTGTGGGGATCCTTCAGGCGGTACAAGCCAACAATTCAGCTTTGAAACTCTCCCAGAAGGAGATAACTACACTGCTCGTTTTGTGGTCTACGGAGACATGGGTGCGGAGAATGCCCAATCTCTTCCACGTTTATTAGATGATGTTATTAAAAAGAACATGTACCACGCGGTTTTGCATGTTGGGGACTATGCTTATGATCTGTCCTCAGTAAGTTCTGATGCTGTAGTAAATACTACATCTAAATATCTCATAATATATGTTTTGTAAATAAAAACCATTAATATTATCTGATTCCAGACCTGTGGCTCATTATATAGTTCATCCATTTAGTATTAATATACTTTCATCAAAGAATAATAATTGTTTGTAACTAACTCATGGAATTAATACAATCATGTTGAATTAGATCAACCAAAAACATCACTGAAAACACTCTCAGAAACCTAAATCCCAAGAATGAAATCACACACACAATTATTGTCATACTTGAATAGATTCAATAGTTATCGTATTACATCAAACATGTCGAAATGGGTTAGAGCATACAATAAACATGCAATAAAAATGGAATTCTTATTACTCCACAGAACAACAGCAAAGTCGGAGACGCCTTCATGAATTTGATCGAGCCCATTGCAGCCCGAATCCCGTATATGACCACTGTCGGAAATCATGAACACAATTAGTAACTTAGAAGTATTTCCTTATTTTTCAGTCCAATATTAAACAAAAATATTGTCAATATATTTCGTTTCAGTAACTTCTCCAACTATAAGAATAGATTTTCTATGCCTGGCGGGGACGGACAAAACATGTTCTACAGGTTAGCAACTGTCATTGTTGGCGACGAATTGCCGGACCCGACGAATACCATCCTCGTCCGATGAATTGGGTTCCTGATAACAGAATGCAATCCGTTCGACGAAGTCGCGGTATTCTTTGGATGAACGTAATTCGTCGCCAACATCATCATTTATTTAAATTAGTGAAAACGAATTATTTTCACTTTGTAAAGTTACAACGTCGGCAAAGCTCACATAATTTCAATGTCGACAGAATTCTATTATTACGTCTATTACGGTCTGGAGCAAATCTCTCGCCAGTTCAAATGGCTTGAAGAAGACCTTCGGGCAAGTTTGTAAAATACATTAATTGATACGCTTTCAATCCGGGTTCAAAAATCTATTTCTTCCCTTTAAGGAGGCAACAAGTCCTGTCAACCGTGCTAAGCAACCTTGGATTATTTTTATGGGTCACCGTCCAATATATTGCAGCAACGATAATCGAGACTGTCATCTAGCCGCGGAGATAGTAAGTTTGGGACGTGTCCCATTTAAGGTTAAACATAGTTTCAACAAATTAATCTGTGGTTTCAGATTCGAAACGGAATTCCAATACTGCATTGGTATGGGTTGGACGATCTCCTCTATAAATATGGCGTAGATATTGGAATTTGGGCTCATGAACATTCATACGAACGATTGTGGCCCGTTTATAACAACAAGGTACCAGCGTTTCTTAAGTAACTTACCAATATTCCCAAGTAACTTACCAATATTCCCAAGTAACTTACCAATATTCCCAAGTATTCAGAGATAAAGAATTGTGAAAACTCCATTTCTTTTGAATAAACTCAGGTCTACAATGGTAGCAAAGACGCTCCCTACACAAACCCTGGAGCCACCGTACACTTCATCACGGGGTCAGCAGGCTGCAAAGAACGACACGACATTTTCCATAAAGTGCGGCCATACTCCGCCTTCCATTCGACCGATTATGGCTACTCGAGAATGACTGTGTTCAACACAACTCACCTTTACTGGAGCCAAGTGTCCGATGATCAGGTAATTTTCCATATTTATATAAATAATTTTATCATTCTTGGTATTTGTATTTGCAAATTATGATAATTGTAAGTTTTATTGTATCAATTAATTTGAATAAAAGCAAGCTTTTGATAATTACTTCTCATGGACCCCACGACTGCCTACCAATAATTTCCACTGAAGCAATTTCTATTAGTGCATAATTTTAGGGGCAAGTCTGATTATGAGTATGATGCACCTTTCATTATAAGGGACCTAACATATTCATTTAAATGAGTCGTCTAAATAAGACCTTATAATTGTTTTTCAAAGTGCACTATATATTGATCAGTGTAGATCTTCAATTATATATTGATCAGTGTTGATCTTCAATTATATATTGATCAGTGTAGATCTTCAATTATATATTGATCAGTGTTGATCTTCAATTATATATTGATCAGTGTTGATCTTCAATTATATATTGATCAGTGTTGATCTTCAATTATATATTGAT
>JAUZNC010003564.1:8643-37675 GCA_034780395.1 Vannuccia rotundouncinata | reverse complement strand
TTGTAATGTGCGGAGAATGAGTGTGTGACAAACAGGCAGTGCTTTATCCAATCATATTCAAATTTTGAATTTGAAACGAATTTGGCTAAATTTCATTTAACATACCCGTAAAGAAAGGGCCCTATAACAATAAATTCGCAAATAATATATTTCTATTATTTTATATATTTTAAAATATTAAATAAAAATATATTTACAAAACTTGAAATTTTGAATTGTTTTAAAAGAAGAATGTTGATCGTTAGGGACACCATCTTGGTGTTTTGGGTGTCTTTCTAAGTATGCGCATATCAAATATCATGAAAGTTGTCTAATATGTTAGGATTCATATCGCAGACAAATAAATGTTGCGTTTTTAACGGAGTTTCAGATAAATAGTTAAGTATACTTTGAGTTAAAAATACTTCTTACATACTTCTTAGTCCAGGATCCCAGAGGGTTTTAATCAAAATGTTTGGTGTAAAAGGTTTGATACTTTTATCAAGTAATATGATACGTAAGATGATCAAATATGTAAGTCTTAAGTTGCAGAAATTGTACATTATTTTTTATGAGCATTTTGGTGTTTTTCCGTATTAAAGAATAGGAGGAATTTATATAGTGTTCACCAAATTTTCATGAAAATGCACATTCTAAAGAAAATAATTTTAAGTTATTTCAATTTTTGAATAAATTGATGCATATCATTTTGTTCATTTTAATGTTTTCTACATATTACAAGTAAAATTACATTGAAAAGTCATGCTAATTATTTTCCAGAAACCTATTACTATTTTAGTAAAGCCTATTTTAGGCATATTTTAGCTTGAGAACCAATATTCAATTGTTTCTATAGAAAATAATTAATTTGACTTATCCATACAATTTTGCTTGAAATATGTTGAAAACGATTAGATGAACAAAATGACATGCATCAATTTATTCAAAAGAGTGAATAACATCTTTATTTTCTTTAAAATATGAATTTTCATCAAAATTTGGTGAAAACTATAGAAATTTCTCCAATTCTTTCATATGAAAAACGCTAAAATGCGCCAAAAAAAATGTACAATTTCTGCAACATAAGACTTCTTCTATATTTGATTATCCCATGGATCATATTACTTGATAAAAATATCAAACCTTCAAACCTTTTGCACCAAACTTCTGGGATCCCGAACTATATAGTATAACTCGCGCTACTCACTTGACAAAATGACCTGACGCATTCATGTCAATGGCAATAAGCCACCTATATAACCATATATAGTAAATAGTAAATACTAGTACAGCATAGATATCCAATTCAGTTATAAATATAAAAATAATAAACAATCGATAAATAATTTGTTATATCTATGGATCATTAGATTTTGAATATAACAAAAGTTGTCTCAAAAATACATTATAATAAATGCTTAAACACAAAATACCGTAAAAAGGATTTATTTTAACCTAACTTAATAAATTGATCCTTATGTATGCAAACACTTATCAACATGGATTTTTATCAATATTTTATAGTGTAGGAAACAATCCTTTATTACATTGGAGACAAAAATCAAATGACGGATCATTTGTTCGCTTGACAGATCCAGACATAAAATCTATGGTTTTGCAATTATCTGCAAGCAACAGTAGTACAAGTTACATTGAATGTCCTCGAGACCCAAAAATGTCCTTAGACATTCGGATGCCAATTTTCACAATTATTGTAAAGTCTCTAAGAAAGCTGTTTGCTTTTGAGTTGGATATTAGAGATGGATCGGGTTGTATGAAACGATTTAGCGCCAATAACTACATCAAAGCCACAAAAATATCCAACCAGTGCTGTTGCCTACCGCTCAATTTATCCAATGGATGGAATACAATAATATTTGATCTACGAAAACTTGTAAAATTCTGCTACAAACAAAAGTATATCGAAGTCAAAGCCATCAGAGTACATCCTAATTGCAGACTTCGAAGAATTTTCTTTACAGATCGAATTTACGAAGAGGAAGAAACACCCAAAGAATACAAAATTATGATGATAGAAAGAGCGTACGTTGACCCCGACAATCCTGACGAGGATTAAAATAATTCAAACTTCAGAACATCAAAACTATTGCAAAAAAATATATAATTTATTATTCAGATGAAAACAAGTTTGTTTTTAATATGTTTACTGGTTTGTATTAAACGTATTAAATGTAAATACACTTAAATAAAATATTTATTATAATTTTAGTTTAATAATTTTTGAAAATATAAAAATTTTATTTTATATTTATATATTGCAATAATTATCTTTAGAAAACGTAATCGCGTATTTTTTGGTGGATTTTAAATAGGTCCTATCAAAAGTTTGTCTTCAATGTGAATTATTATAAAATAGAAAATGATTATTAAGAAATATTTTAATATTGAAATAATTCAAATCGTCGCATCGCAATTATGACTCAAAGTGGTTAAAATTATGGTATTTGGGTGTCATTATGACAGGCCATGATAATAGAGATGAATGGTGATAGACCTCATTGTATGGGGAGACATGTTGCAGGTTTGAAAAGTCTTGCTAAAGTTGTCACAGCAACAGAATAAAATTTTAAAAAGACGTAGACCGACAAAGAACTTGAATTTGTTCATTTTGGATTGCACCTACAATATTCGTGACATCATTTTACTATCTTTTATCGTTTCCAGACACCATTCCCAGAGTTCAAGCAATGAATTATTATTCTGGATGACAGCATTGATTGTTGATCGTTCATCTGGTAGAACATTATTTTAGTAAAATATTGTCAACTACGCAACTCTAAATGATATTAGTTTAATTATTTTCACGTTTTGGTTACAGCGTTATCAGTTTCGTAATTTCGAATGTTGAGTCCATAGCATCTTTCATTGTTTTACAGTTTTTACATTGTCTACACATGCAAGATGTCCATAACAGTTTGTGAATAGGCATTGAGGTTCTGCTTCTTTTATTTGTGCAACAACTCCCGATTTCATTCCAGTAATAAAACTCGCTCCAACTCTCTGCATAAGGTGATTGATAAATCGAACCACAGTAGAATATCGCGAATGATATTTGTTAACATTTGGGCCACACTGTAGCTAGTATTTCCTGAAATCCCAAATGAATTTTTTATGGGCATACAGATCGTTATCCACCAATCTTATGCAAAATACCAACTGGTATAAACCATTATCGAGTAAAAAGAGAATAAATTATGTATTTTCAAAAATTCTTGTAGAATTTCTTGTAACATAATAATCTGCAACATTTCATTTTGAATGTCGTTTATATTTCTCCCTATGTTCTTACAACCATGATCTGAGTAAAATATATAGTTTTCTCTTTATACGAAGCAGTAGTTTATGCCATTACCACGAAGAGTTTGTCCTTTCCGCGCCAAATATTTAACAGTAGAAATTAACTTCAACAGCATGGTGGCGATGTCACGTATTATATAATTCACACTGTGAACCGATTAAAATATTTTTGGGATGTCTTTTGATGTGGACGGACATCTCATATCCCTCTAACATCTCATATGCTTCATAAATTCCCCTTTCTTGGTCATCGCATTGGAAAATCGGAATCAAAATGAGGTAATAAAAAAATTGTGCTTGGTACAAGAATGAATGAAATAATAATACGATAAAAAGTCAATATAGGTTATAAAGAGTATAATATATAATATATTATTTTTTCCGACAACAGCAAAATTATTGGAGGGGCAGTCGCCCGCCACCCCCCCAGCCCCCCTAGATTATTATTCATAAAATATTTATTATTAGTTGTAGAAGATGGTTAGGTATATTTTGCAGAGAATAATATTATATTGTATTATAATTTATGTGTATCTGACACACCTAACCCCATAGTGTAGTTATTACTGTCCATACTATATGCTCAACTATATTCGTTCAACAAAATTATAGCAATTTGTGTAAACTGAAATACATTTTGTTTAAACAAGTGAATGTCCAATTACAAATATATTTTAAATAAGCATTTTAATGGTGTCTTTTTCTGTTTAACATTTGCTAAAGTTGTCTATATTTGATTATTAAGTCATTGATAGGTGAGAATTCAATTATAAAAACATTTTTATTTTTGTTAATATTGAGCAAGTTTTTTTATTTTTTGCTTGAATTATATTTTCTAATAATAGAGGTATACTTTCCTTATATTTATAATTAAATAAAGGTATACATTAATTATGATTTGTAAAAAAGTTTAGACACAAATCAATACAAATTTATTTATTTTATATATACAGTTTATATTTGTAAGATATTCCTGTAGCAGGCATGGGATTGTTCAGGCTTTTTAGGCTGAAAGGTCATTTTTCTATTTCTAAAAATGATAGAAAAATTTAAAGGGGTAGGGGGGAGAGGAGTTGTTGCATCTTAACACCTATTTATATGCATTATTTGTAGTAATGCTTCAGATTTTTTTGTGCTTTGCACCCCTGCTGAACAGTAGCAGTTTTATGCAGTCTAGTCATGATTTGCCATTACACATTATAAATTCAGTAAGGGACAACAGCTGAATTTTGTATTATTTATATGAAAATAAAGCTATAGGTATTATTATTTAATGTGCCATCACAAAAATATCCCCGGGATGGGACAATAGGGCAGGCCTCCCACTCAACCTTAAAAACCTAAATTTACACAAATTTGGCTAAAAACCTTAAAAAAACTAATTTTACATAACAAAACCTAAAAAAAGTGTTAAAATAAAAGCAAAATTTTATTTTATCTAAAAAAATGTTTAAATTTATGTTTCTCATTTATGTACACAAAAATAAAATGTACAGACCTTTGTTTGTATATTAATTTTGTTGCTGAAAAGTAAAAATGCCTTGTATTGAAACATGTAGTATAAGTATTTGTATTACTTTATAATGGTTTTTGATGTCCTGGGTATGACATTCAACTACAACTGCAAATATAAAATATAAAGAGAGATAGTACCTTACCTCAGCAAGGGTCCTTTGGCTAAGGATATGTCCCTACTGATAGATCTGATCCTCCTTTTTAGTTATATGGCCCTGGTAGAGTATGCCTTTTCAGGCAAAGGCTAAATTATGGCTTTTTAGTTTGGTTGCTGACTTTTTTTTAAATTGAAACATCAGATCTCTTTATTTATGAATTGAAATGTAACATTCACTAGTCAGTATCCCTTTTATAAAAATCAATGGACCCAATCAAATATCATATAATTGTATATAAACAATGCCAATTATATACTAGTATGTGAATCAGGCATGGGACCATTCAGGCTTTTCAGGCTAAAAGGTCATTTTTTTAATTCATCTAAAAATAATATAAAAATTCAAATGAATAGAGGGGGTGGGGGTTTGGTGCATGTGATACATAATTTCTAAATAAATTTTACTGCTTTTGTTATTTTATATATCTAAACACCTATTTATATTCATTATATGTAATGATACATCAAATTTTTGCATTTCATGCAAATCTATAGCTCATGCTTACCATGTAGCCATGACATCCCTATTGCTTTCTTGTTGCAAAAGATATTTCAGGTTTTTTTCTGGAAGTCCAATCCCATACCTGTCTGATGAATTATTGAACAACATTAAAAGTTGTATTGTTTTAAAATCACTTTTTTTGATCTTCTTTATTAAACATGTCTTATGATAACACATTATAACAATGCTATATCTATGCAATAAATAAGTGTATTTAAATATTTTTTAAAACCTTAAAAAAGTCAGCAACCTTAAAAAATATATATTTTGGAAGTGTGGGAGGCATGGTAGGGTAAGTATTAAACATCCCAAAAATAGGTATTAAATGTCCTAACATGTCTTAAGGATATATATTATAAATAAGTGATAAACATCCATTGGACATGGGTAATAAATCATGTCCCCTCCCCCAAAAAAATTAACAAGACTAATTTATATATCAAAGTAAAAAATAATTTAAAACAATTATTAATAATAAACTAATTGAAGCAGAATTCATATCTATACATGTGTTAGTGATGAAGTGCAAATTTGGACAGTTTGCAAACCAGCCAGACAGAATAGGAATCCATGCTCCATCAGACAGTTCATAAACCATCTGGACAAAGTAAGAATAAAATTATTACTGGACAGATCGGGAATAACATTACCATTTAAAATGCAAATTTATTATCTTTAAACACATAACCATACTTTTCATTAAGCATTCTTCATCTGTAAGACAGATTGAGAATTATTATTGATCAAATTACAGAGTAAAATATAAATACTTATATTCTCCATGTTAGTTAATCCCTCTAACTATGTTGTGTACATATTGTACTTATTTGTGATATGTCCAGATGAATCAGGAATTATTACAGAGTTCACATGCCTATGGGATTCCTGGAAAATCTATGGAATTTAAAATTTTGACTACCATAAAAATTGTAGGGCTATTGTTTTCAGTATCAGTATAAAGTTTTGCTGTCAGTTTTTATATTATATTTAGCTTAGAGGTATTCAGAATGTTAAAATCAGCAAGGAATTGATTCTTGCAGTGAAGATGGCCAGACAGAAGCATGAGCTGTTTCTTAAGGAACAATTGAATGCAAACAAAAGAAGCAGAAAAGACTAGAAAACAGGAATCTGTTGCAGAAGAGACTGCAAGGCTAACACATTGTCAGAAAGAGCAGCTTCATCTGCATGCATTGATTTATTTACTAAGGCACATGCCCTTCAAAAACAAGTAAAAGACACTAAATGTAAAATCCAATATCTTGACAAACAGCTCCAGGCTAAGTATCTAGAATTAGCTGAATAAAATTCCCTTATGTTAAGAATATTATTTTATGTACATATACTGCTATATTTTTGCCAAATTTATTACTGCACTGTTGAATTTTTTAGACCATTTTAAAACCTTGCTTTACATATAGTAATCAATAGCTCTCAAATTGTTATGTACATATTTGTATATTTTTATTAATATATATATATATATGCATTAACCAATTACCAGTTTTCAAAGTAGCTATTCAACACATTACCTATGGAGGGTTAACAGTTTTTACGTGATTTTATATTTCAATAGCTATGGAAAAATAATTAAAAACCTATGCAAAACCTATTGAATTTTGTAGTTGAAAAGTGTGTGAACCCTGTATTATCAATCAAATTACAGAGTAAAAAATAAATACTTATATTCTTCATATTAGTTAATCCCTCTAACTATGTTGTGTATGTATTGTACTTATTCATGATATGTCCAGACAGATCAGGAATTATTTCATTCAAATTACAGAGTAAAAAATAAATACATACTTATATTCTCCCTATAAGTTATTCCCTCCTTACTATGTACTGTATACAATTAATTTGAAGTATAACTTTATCAAACAGTTTGATTTGAATCATATATTGATGGATATTATTATATCAGATCGACATAAGTTAAAACCAACATTAATTAAAAACCAACAATCTTATTTATGATTTTTGTTTAACTGACACATTAATTTTAAAAACATAAATCTTTAATTTTGTAAATGATTGTTTCCAATTTCTTCCATAGGTAATTGAGTAGTAGTATTTTTATTTTGTTGGACAGTTTGAGAACAGGCCAGATGGGGCATGGATTCCTACTCCATCTGTCCGGTTCACAATCTGTCCAAATTTGCACTCCATCACTAACACATGTATACCTATTGTTGAATATCCCTGCAATATTTTGCAATATTATTTTATTGTACTCATTTAAATTTAACTATGAATATACCATATCATTAACAGTTTGGATCAATCTTTTTTTATACTAAATAAATATTATGGTTTTAATTAGTTACATGTTATTATTTAGCAGTTTTTTGTTTGATTGCTACAGTTACACTAAATCATCGATTATTATCATGCATCATCATAAATTTCAAATTAAATTATACTTTGTAGATAAATAATGTTGATAGTTATTAATCCTAGAAAAAAAGGCATTGTTTGAATTGTTGTAATGAAGGCATTTTGGTTGTTCCACAAATAATATAATACAAAACAAATAAATTTTGAATATTTAATTAGCAGAGTCAAAATAATGGAATTTTAAAATATAAATTTAAAAAATAATTATAGATATAAATAAAGTATATTCCATGTTCTCTAAATCATACTTTAGAATTAAAGCTTTTCCAGAGAAAATTCTGATTTTCCTTTGGGAATTCTATATGATAAATCATATACAATGTTCATAAAAAATATACTTGCCACACTATTATAACACAGCCTTCTGGAAAAAAGAATTTTGCTTGGTTGATATAACAGCTTGACAAATTGTTTATATGTATCACTTGTTATAAATATTCTATAAATGTATGGAAAACATATATTTTTATATTACTTGGTAATTATTAATCCTAGAAAAAGAAGGCAATGTTTGAATTGTTGTAATGAAGACATTTTGGTTGTTCCACAAATAATATAAAACAAGTGCAAATATATTTTGAATAATTAATTTGCAGAGTCAAAATAATAAAATTTTAAAATAATGTATATTTTATGGATTATGTATATGGTTTATCATATATTATAGCATTCCCAAAGGAAAATCTTTTATTCTAAAGTATGATTCAGAGTACATGGTATATACTTCCTTTACATCTGAATAACTCACGCCTTATAACTTCAAGTCAAACAACTGATATAGAGGATTGAATGGTGGCTCCAGAATTAAGGACTCTACAAATTACACATTTAGTGCAGAGTGCTACTGCATATAAGGGATAATATTTTCATGCAAATCTGTTGGCCATTGTTATGCTGCAATAATCTTAGTAATTATTCTGGACAGCAATTGAATTATTGGAATCATTCATTGGAATCAATCCATAATTAAGGATCATTGTGATGCTCAATGCAATTTCTTCTGTATGATATTCCATTTAAGCAGTCAATTGTTTATTAGTGCATAGTATGAATATTGGAGTTGCATTGCAAGGATCTAGATTTTTTCACCAACCTCTCCTAAGTCAAATATCTTCAAAGAACTTTTTTTTTAATCTTGCAATAATCTGTAAAGGATAAATAAATAGTTCAGATCTAGAGTATATGCTTCTGGAATAGATACCTTTACAATGACATTGTCACACATTTATACAAGTTATGAAACCAGTTTAATATTAATGTCATATACTTTCTTTGGACGATTGAAAAAAGTTTACTGCCTAATAACTGCTTGAATATGAAAGCAAACTAATTAAATAAAATCCTTACTTTGGATTGATTGGCAAGAATATGTACTGGATATTTCCCCAAATGTGGTCCATCAATAAAATGTTTTCTAAATATGCTTGGTATGTATAATTTGGTTAATCCAACTAAACTACATGATTTAACCCATTGCTGACATAAATTTAGTGTTCCACAAAATAATTCTGAATGATAAAATTCCAAGAGTGCTTTTAAAAAAACTTCACTTCTTGGCAAGGTTTGGGGAATTGAAAAATGGTATGTGATTTCCAATCTGAATACCTTTATCAGATCTACATGTTCCATATTTACAATGTTTTACCATAAATGAAATTTAAATTAAACACTTATAAACTTGTTTATTCATATTAAATTATTGCTATATTGCTTTGAATTCACCTGAATGTTTGTAGATATTAATTATTGATTTTCTGCATTAAGCTTAGAAGATATAATGGCAGGCTATTTTACATAGCAGTAAAAGGAAGGTGGAATGTCTATGATTTGAACATGTGTGTAATATGGGGAATATGGTGGAAATTTGAGGAATCTGAATTTTTGATAAACATTTCTGAAATTTTATCAACAATTATTCAATTTTTAAATGTCTGTCATTTGCATCCTATTTATTATAATGAGATACATTGTAACAAAGCTGGATATTAACCATTTCTTTTTGGCATATATCACTGGTTTGTTGTATTTGCCATAAAGATATGTTGGTTCTGGGTTCTTCTCCACATTGCCATCAGTTGTGATGTCTTCTTTGTGCTCCGGTTGTTCATAGGACTTTCCATTAGGAGCTAGTTGGTGAGTCTTTTGCAAAACCCATTTGCATCATTCATTGAAAAGTTGGTTGTTTGGTTGGGTATATACTGTTTTCAGATCCTTGCAGATATATTACAATGGACAACTTAATTTTGAAGTATCTTTCTTTAATATATCCCTCTGCTAAAAGCCAGTCATTAGTCAGATGACTCCAATCAATTTGAATTATGAGTGTATAATTTAAATCTTTGGACTTACTGCTTGTTATCAATCTACAAGTTGATGTTGGTCGTTTCCACTTCACTCTTATCATGTTTTTTATGGACCACAAACAAATTGGTGTTAAATGTATTCAAACAAACTCTTGAAAATTAACATGCAGAATGTGTTATAATTTTATTGATAATTTTCAAAAATTTTGATGGCTATCTTTGTGTTTTATTTTGGTATTGATGTTTTAACATTAAATCCTCACCTGGTTACCCCATTTGTTTGATTGATTAGAATGATTATTATGTTTAATCAGAATTTCAGCAATATTTTATCGGTCTGACTAGAGCAAATACCAACCCATAAAAATTATGGAGAAATTATCTTGTTGAAGTAATTAACAGACATTATTCCATATTCATTCTAAATTATAATACCCATTAAAAAATCATTTCAAATCCTTTCTCTTGATTTTTTTCTTATTATTTTTTGCGATTTGTTTATTTAATTGGTTAATGTAAGTCTTGGTTAACATACAAGCCTGTGTTAATACTTACATACTATTCAGCAGTATTTAAAATATAAATATAGTTTCTTATCTATACAATATATTGCATATTTTTTATTTGAAATAAAGTCAAAGATTATATTTTTAAATTTACTAGATGCAAATGCAATATTTAAAAAAAAATATTGCAGATAAAGTGTAATATATATATTATTTTTAATTGTCATATTCACTTAGAGTTATATTTATGTGTTGACTAGGCCAGATTCAATTGACATGATTATTTTTATTCTACCTTATTGGATACCATGAACATTGATCGTTTTAAGATTTGAATTTAATCAAGCCTCATGTAAATTAGTAAAATCTGGTGAAATGAAAAAATATATTTGTTTAATTAGGTAAACATCTCAATGCTATTTTTACCTAATTCATTCAAACAATTATAAAAGGGGATGAGTATTAATAGTGCTTTCAAATATATTTTTAAATAAAATTTAGCTAATGTATACATGGAATGCAGTCATTTTATTTGTAATAATACTTTCACATAAAACACAATTTTTCTATTCATTTCGTGTAGATAACCAAAATGGAGCAATACAACGCCCTCAGTCGTGCTCAACTAAGCTTCGATTATCTCCATACAAACTCGTAAGTATTGTAATATAAAATAGCATATCATAGTCATTATTATTTCTTTGAATCGTTTTCTGCTTTTCTTATGTTTTCAGAACCACCCATGAATTTTTATTTGGTGCTATTGCTGAATTAATTGATAATTCCAGGTAACAGCGGTTGTTTCTTTATCCATTTAGTTTTTTTGTTTTAATTTTTATGCATATATTTTATTCTTCAGAGATGCTGGTGCAACAGAATTAGATATATATACAAGTTAGTTAAATACATAGTTATTATTTCAATTACATTCTTGAATAAGTTTTATATATTTTAATATCATTATTTCTAGTAAAAGATGACTCACTCCGCGGTGGCTATATGCTATGTTTCGCTGATAATGGATGTGGAATGACAACAGGTATTATTTTTAAATGGTTGTGAACTATATAGTTCGATTTTTTTTCATCACACGTGATTTAATTTTTTCTTGTTTTAGATGAAACTAGAAATGTTATAATATTCGGAAGATCAATCAAAAAGGGTGCCGAATCAACCTCCATTGGCATGTACGGAAATGGACTGAAATCGTAAGTTTGTCTTTAGTTTCACTGTTTGATAGAGTAACTTATGCATAACCTAGATGTATTGTTTCTTTCTCATTTCAGGGGATCTATGAGAATTGGGAATGACATGATTCTTTTTACCAAAAAGGATGGTGTTATGACCTGTCTGTTTCTTTCAAGAACCTTTCATGAAGAGGAAAAAATTGATGAAGTATATTTATTTATACAACATTTTTTAATTAATAAGAACCAGATTGATAATTTGTTCTATTTATGTCATTTCAGGTTGTGGTACCATTGCCCGCCTTTAGAGGCTCAGAAAAGGCCCCCATCTTTGACGGTGCCGAAGATAAAAAACGGGTATGTAATTAAAATGAAAGGTTTATATTTTGTTTGGACTTATCAAGAAATGATTTCTCCTGTATTTGACTCTTTAAAGCACGATTTAGAGATGTCCCTGATCCTTCGTTACTCCCCTTTCCGCTGCCAAAAAGATTTATTCGCCCAATTCGATAAGATAAAGGGTTCCAATGGTTCCTTGGTCATTATTTACAACATGAAACTGCTCGACAATGGGGAGCCAGAGCTGGATGTTGGCAAAGACACCAGAGATATCATTCTGACACATCCTGATATTGGCGATAATCCTAGCATTGATCTTGATGTGGAGTAAGTGAATTATTTCACTTAAATCTTTCAAAGCTTTGGTTCTACATTGTAAATTGGTCGCTTCGCTGTTCTTGTCTATTAGAATGTCGCATGAACGCCGAAGTCTTCGATCCTACATCTCTATTCTTTACGCGGATCCACGCATGAAAGTTTATCTTCAAGGTCGCAAAGTTCAAACCAAACGACTTGTTAGCAGCCTTTACAAGCCTCGAATGTATAACTTTGCCAGTAAAACGTTTAGAACGCGAGCAGAGGCAGAAGTTTCCAGAGCTAAAGAGGAAGTCAAAATTGGTGAGTGACATTTAGTAAATAGCTTGGTATCATTTACAATATACTTCAAATTAATAAATTCTTATTATAGCGGAACTTCGTGCAAAAGAATCTGAAAGTAAAGCTAGGTGAGTGTTCAAAATGAACCGAACATACCTTTGTGATGAAATAAATTTTTAATCTTGTTTGTGTACATTTTTTAGAGATCTTGAGAACAGATTTCATGATTCCACTGATCCAGAACATTTAGTAAGATTGAAATGACATAATTTTTTCATTGTAAAATATTTTAGTAATTAAATTTCTCTTCCTCTGTCTCTCTTTTAAGAAAACGATTCGCAAAGCTCGTAATTGGGCATGTACTCTCCGCGAAAATGTAAAACAGAAACAGAATGCTGCCCTTCGAAAGACCAAATCTCTCAAGGATCCGAAAACACTGACTTTCTACTTTGGTCTAAATCTGGAAAATAGATCTACTGATGGCATGTTTGTATATAATTGTTCTCGACTGATTAAGATGTACCAACGAATTGGACCACAACAGGACTCTGGTATGACTTGTCGAGGTGTTGTTGGATTTGTCAACGTTCCCTATCTTGTATTAGGTGAGTAATTCTTCAATGTATATTGAACATGTTTTTTAATAATGGGACATTATATAGTACGAATTATTGTAATGTTTTCGTTATTTTAAGCTTTGGTCTATATTAAAGTCCCACAGCGACCGTCCAATTAGAATGGTGCTGAAAACAACTAAATATTCCTCTCAATGTAACTGTTCTATCCATGGTCATTTATTTTTAAAAAAGAACTATTTAAAATATACGGAGTTATCGAAAAATTACATATAATAGTATATTGAAAACTATAGACAGGTAAAACAGTTTCCGGAATTTTAATTAACATAGAAAGGTCCTATAGATATTGAAAACTACAGACAGGTAAAACACTTTCCGGAATTTGAATTAACATAGAAAGAGGCTATAGATATTAAAAGTTTTAGACACGCGGAACGGTTGTCGTGATTTGAATTTACATGGAAGGGTGCAATATACAACTTGTCTTTGCTATAAATAGATGCTACTTATACTCCTGCTAATCGTTTTGTCTGTATTCAACTAGCGTTAACTTGCATAGTGTTCGAGTTAGATATCCTTTCCATGCATATTATAAGATGGTTTAATCTCTGGTGGTTTGTACACCTAGAACCCACGCATAATAAACAGGACTTTGCCGATGCCAAAGAGTTTCGCGCGTTGATGCGTTCCATGGCGGATCATCTCATGCAGTACTGGGACGATCTAGAAATTGACCGACGTGGAGTAGACCAGTTTTGGACCGGGTTTGGTTACTTGTCGGCTAAGTGGAGGGATGCACCCAGCATCGAGGACAAGTATGTGAAGAAGCGGGCACTCAGTACATGTGTTTGTGTGCAGTGTGGTGAGTACTAGTCGTGTCATTTGTCTTCTTTAAGGTCTTGTTTCTACAATGTAATCTGTAATTTTAGATCAATGTCTCAAATGGCGTATTTTACCCTTTCAACAAAGTCAAGTGGGGAAGGAAGTACCGGATAACTGGCAGTGCAAAGATAATCCCGATCCCAAACACAAGCGGTAGGTACTCAATCTATTGTATTTATCAACGTAATTTCTGATGTTGTTAAGGGGTTTATTTCTGGTCATTGGGTTTAATTTCGTTATTTAAAATGCTCAAATTATCGGCGAATTGTTGTTATAATATATATTATATAATTCTTAGATGTAATGTATAAAAATATATTTTTTAACTCAATTTCAATAAGAATTCAACCTATTAAATTAATTGAACAGTTCAATTTTTACTAAAAATGCTATCGATTGTATCAGTTTAACAGTTGTTAGTTAATTTAACTATAATTCTAAAGAGGTCTCTTGGGTCCTTTTCCAACAGTTGTTCTGAACCTGAACAGCAACTCAATATTCCTGTCGGAGTGATTAAGCGTAAGATCAAAACAAAGGAACAACGTCAATCCGAACTGGAAGAACAAATTCGTAAGAAACAGGAAGAACTTGAAAAAATGAAAGTGGATGGATCTTCCGCTAAGAAAAGACATGCTCAAGTTAGTTAATACTTAACATACTATGTATATAATATAATTAATACAAGATGTATATCATGATAAAAGTAAAAGAAAAACAGAGACCAAATTAAATTTTAAAAGAAAACTACTAAATTATCTGACTTTAGACTTTATGTCTTCTTCTGTGAAAAGAAAACGAAAGTCTGTTAATGCAAAAACACAACCCCAACAATAAATCGCTCTCACAAAATAATTAGACATGCTGAGTTTTCTACTTTAGTTTTATTTCTTAGTTTTGTCTTTAAAAATTTGCTTATCACCAAGGTTACATAAAGTCGAAACGCGTCTGTTAATTTAGTTTTTTTTCTATTAAATTTATTAGCATTTAATTTGATCACCGAGAGGTTTTTTTTGTTGCTTTCATTATTATATACATTTTGAATTTGTATAGTATTTTATTATGTGCCTCTCTGACACACTCCGCCATATCAGATACTTATTTTTCCATTCTTTAATAAATTGTTCAATTTGACATATTCAGCAAAGTTCATCGGAGGAATCTTCGTCTGAAGAAGATGTACCACGCAAACAAAGCAATCAGAAGCCCAATACTACCCCACCTGCTTCACGTGGCAGGCCAGTCGTGTCTCCTGGCAATAAACAAAGTTCTCTCACAAATAAGTTCAATGTTACCCCACCAGTGACGAAAAAGGGTCGTATTTCCAGCCCACCAACCACAACAAGGCCATTATCATCTCTTGCCACGAAAAAAGTGAGTACACAGAGGAACATTCATCTTGATTTTTTCCTAAAACAGTAATTAAAAAGGTCAGTTTAAACTTAGCGTTTTCAGACAGTTGTACTTATTATCACAGGAATATATCAGTCATTCTATCAATAATAATCAGTATTGTAATGTTAACAGTGCAATGTATTAGATACCATTAAGTCTTCTAGACTCCATGTACCTTTTTCTAACTATCCAGTTCAAGACCAACATATATTAATACAATAAAATCAGTGTTAAATGGGTTCTACATTCTAAAGAGACGAATAACCCCTTTGATAGTGAAGATAAAGCTATCCAAAATTATTACTTTCGTTTAATAATCACAATGTATTCTATTACACTTACCAATTGTTATTTATATAAAAAATATTATATTTTATAAATTACTAATATCGTACTATCGTATTAATAACTGAGTTGGTACATTACCATAAACAATTATATATGAAGCGTGTTTGGCATTAAAAGTAAGTTTTGTCAATGTGATTGAAAATTATAGATTATATGTGAATATCGACAGAAAATATGTTATTATTATATTTTGTTATGCAGGCGTTATTCTTTTAATACGATATATATAGTTTATATGCTGCATGGTTCATATTTTTCTTATCTTGATCAGACTGGGAAACCTACACCAATGGGACGACGCCGAGTGCAAGATCAGGAAAGTTCAGAGGAATCTGAAGAATCAGAGGAGGAGCGGCCACCAGTGAAGACTGCTCGGTCTTTAGGACGGGCCAATACTGCTACATCACCTGTTATCAAAAGGGTTACTCAAGAACCACCAGCTCCTGCGAGAAGGAGAAGTCCAAGCCCTAAACCATCCAGACAACCGGTTAGTTAGTAGTAGAGAACAGCTGTTCTACGTCACGGTACTGTTGTAATCAATTATATTAACAAATTACAGGAGTCCTCTTCTGCAACGGTAAAACCGAACCCGGTCAAAACTCCAACACTACAACTTCCAGCAGCTAACAAGACGCCGGTCTCGGTGCCTTCAACAACAGCCAATGAAAAACAAGGAAGTAATAGTAGTGGCCAATCAGCGGCCGTCAATCGAACTCTCGATAATGGAGTTACATCTAACAACACCAATGTAGTCGGTGTAAGCAAGTCGGCCTCTGCGACTTCTTCAGATCACACTGCAGTCACGTCTGTTATTGCCCCAAATCAACCAATTATTAAAATGGAACCAGCTGTAAGTTAATTTAGATATAGTTCTTCTTTGTTTCCACTTTTTGTTATCAAACGACTCTTTTCTTGGCAGGTTGACACATTAGATGAGCCTGAAGCCAGAACACCATCCAAAGTGCTCAATCGTAAACTGGAAGTTCGAGTAGCCAAACAATGGTAGCGGTTTTGTTTTCATTAATTTTTCACAATATATGTTTACGAAAATAAATGTGATGACATTTTGTAACTTGTGATTGGCATGTTATCTGCAAGCCACATTTCATTTGCATAGCTATTTATACGTGTCAATATCATATTATACATATCTTATCAAGTCAATTATTATTCTGATATGAAATAACAATTCAGGTATTTTAATTCTTTTGTCGTCGTCTGACCTGACAAATCTTTTGTTATTTTGAATAATTATAAAGTGTTAGAGTCAATTTTTATGATTTTGTAAATGCGTATTAACAGAGAAAATGTCTCAAACTGAATAACTAAAGTTTTGTTTTGGTGTTAGGTATTGTGATTTAAGATATTATATTCAAACATTTTAAAGTGACATCGCATTTTAAATTATATATTTTTCAGTACAACAATTATACGTTATTTGTAATCTATTTCAAAGTGTTTTCCAATTTACTGGCATTGAATATTTTTCTGTTAGTTTTTAAACTCTGTACATAAATTATAATCAATACACAAACAATGAAATCTTTCACATTTCAGGTTGATTGGTCAAGGAGTGGAAGTCAAAGATAATCGTGTCCGTGTCAAATTTGATAATATGCCTGAAGATATTCACGATAGATGGTTGGTTTACCACTTTCAAGACAATACTAATTTAGATTATTTCTATTCTTTTCCCCCTATGTTTTGCAGGATTTCCATAAATAGCAATGATCTTAAGTTACGACCTGTAGTTATAGATGTTAACGTAAGCTGCCATGAACTCTTACTTAATATGGTAATATTTCTACGGTAATATTTCTAATAATCTACGATTTATGTTTCTTTTTTTAACAGACTGATGGTCCATCTTCAGACACTGATAAAATAGTCGAAAATTTTAAGTAAGTCTACAAAAATGTTTAATAAATAGGTAGCCAGCAATATTTGACGCGTCTTCATATATAATATGATTGTTTCAGAGTCTGTCTGCGGTATTTCCTTCCTCCTGATTGGCCAGTTGATAAGGAGAAAATTCACAACCTTTCTGTTCGTGATCTTTCGGAGTTCCCATTGGACAAATTCTTTGATCGATACGAACAAGGATTGCGAAAGGTTTGCAATTGTAAAAGTTTTTCATTAAATAGACTACCAATTCACCAATTGATATTTTGTTTTTACATAGAAAAGTTTTCAATAATATTCAAGTTGACTTACTTTTAATCTCTTCTTTTAGCTACTATCCAATTTCCAGTCAGAGTCGACAGCTAGCAGAGAAAAATTAACTGATCTTAGGACCAATGTGGCAAAACTTATGTCAAAAGTAAAAAAGGTGAATTTGGAAATGTTTAATGCTAAATAATTGATGATTGTCGATTCTTGTGTGCAACCATATGGTACAGTTTTTATTGCTATTATTAAAATCTATACTGGTAAAAACTAATCGGTTTTTGGTGACCTCTAAATATTCTATTATGTAATATGATGGATGGATTGATTTTACTTAATATTGGTGATTTAAAACTATTTTTGATTAATTCTTTTTCACCAGGATCCAAGCATTGCATCCAGTGATCCTGACAACATGGACAAATTGCTACAAAACTATTTAGATTCATTGTGAAGAAAATCCTCCTTGTAAAAAAATTTTGTCGTGAATTAGTTACTGCTAATATCTGCATTTTAAAAGAAATAATATATTCAGAGAGGAAATGTTTCATTTTTGGATCATATGCCTTTAATTTGTAATTTAGGCTAAATTTGACTGTATTTATACTAATTCTCTAAACTGAATCATTTTATTTTCTGGTCCTTATAATTTACAAGTTTAATGGAATGGATTCATATTACATATTTATGTGTATATTTCGCATCATTGTTTGTGTGTTATCTCCTTATTATGTGTATTCTCATTAAAAAATTATTATTCCCATTTTAACTTAAAAGCGTCACTGCTTTATTATTCCAATGCATTTGAGAATAATTACCCTATTTTATCAAAATGTTGTATCGTGGAATATTGTTTTCATTATTCTCTAGTGGTATTGCACTAATAGAGCCACATGATTTATCAGCTGTTTCTTCGCTGTTTTTTAAAATATAATTATTAATATATTCTCTTGCTTAATATATGACTTTCGATACAAAATATTTATATAGATTGAATTAATCTATTAATCAGCCTCATGAAAAATGCCGAATATATTAATCAGATTTATAGAACCTTATGTAATGAGGTGCAGTGTTATGAATGCTAATTACACAAAACAAGTGTTTATTATAGACTAACAATTCGTTCCGATTAGCCGGAGTTCCAAATATGCAAAATCGATTTTTTGTTGTATGATATCATTATGGATGTTAGATCACGAAAACTGCGTTTTAAATGGATTCAGTATAATAAATCAATTGATGTAACTCAAAAAGTAAACTAAGTGGTTTTAAAGCGTTGACATATTTATTTCCTTATTAAAATAAGTTAAGACAATAACTCTTAAACATTAGCAATTGAACTTAGTACATATATTATGAGGCAAGGCTTCAGCGGTTGCATTGATTATGAAATGCCGCTCCCAAGCGATGTTGTCAATCCCCAATATAAATGTGAACTGACAATGACCCCAACAATGGCGTCAGTCTTCAATATATTATTTGTGTATAGAAAATAAATGGGACTGTTATTTAAATAGGTGAGGAAATCACAATGTCGCAATTACTGTGTTTGGTTGTGGGAGAATTAATGCATGAAGCAAATGAAGTTAAGAATATATTTATATATAAATAATTTGTTCCGATTAGCAAACGTAAAATACATTGTAGGTATATGGACTTTTCTAAAAATTCTATTTACATTAGCCGGTGTTCCGATTAGCCATTTTTCCAAATTGTAGCAATAGACAAAAATCTAGAATTCGAATTGGGTTCTTATTAGGCCGTATTCCGATTAGCCGGAGTAGATTGAATCACAGGATTAACTGTGTTAAAAATGTATTTAACAAACTAAGTTTCTTCAAATATCTTTATTTATTTAATTTATTGTTTTTAATTACGTATTCATATTTATATATTATTTAATATGAATTGATTTTAAAATAATCTCAAGAGCACGAGAGTGATCATAGAATCGAGATCTCATTATAGTTTTTTTATCATTTACATTTTGCATTGTGATATAAACAAATTTTAAGTATTACTTATTGGTATAATTATTAATAGTTACCCTAAATTAATATCATTCTTTTTTATATTTAAAGTATTGTTACAATTTGTTACCCTATAACAATAAAGTCTTTTTTCTTAATATACGTTGTAAATGTTTTGCAGTTTATATGTATTACAATTTTGTTTAAATGAAGCAAAATTCTATTGTTTGTTTGGAAAAATGGTTTCTTTCAGTTAAAATAAAATTTGTAGTTACATTTATTTTTCCATTTTAATAATGAACATAATCGCATCAGCACGTTCTAATGTAGCTAGCCTCTTTGTTGAATGTAGTCTGTATACAAAAATAATATCGCTTGTTATTTTAATATTTTATTGTGTGTCATATATACCAGAAGTAACTATTTATGTTTCCATAACTCCTGGATTATTCCTTCCTCCAAATTATTGGTTTTGGACTATTATTACTTTTTCATTGTATAACAGATACATATTGTTTACTATAATTAACATATGTACCGTTTTTCTTTTGGATAAATTGCTTACCCCACTTTGGGGATGGTTTGAGCTAATTAAATTTTGCCTCATTGTAAATATGACCAGTGGACTTCTGTCAATTATTACATATTTTATTATATATTTTGCAACATTCAACCATGAAGTCTTACATTCTACACACATTCATGGTATTATGCCATTGTTGGCCTCTCTTACTGTTACTGGAAGACAACTAATGCCTGATAATGTTTTATTGAATCTCCCACTTGGCAAATTTAGGAACAAGCATCTTTCTTTTACACACTTAGTGATAATGATTTTCCTTAAATATTTTCACTTAGCTGATACATCAGAATTGCTTTCTTGTTTATATGGAATTCTGATTAGCTGGATTTATCTTAGATTTTTTCAACTACATTCCAATGGAAATAAAGGAGACCTTGGAGATTCTTTTACATTTGCTGGGTAAGTATAACTTTATTTCCTATAATATATGGTTAAAGATTAATATAATTTTTCTCATTATTTTGACCTTTTTATATTCCATGAATAATTCTATATAATATAATTTTGTTATTATAATATATACATGTAAGTATAGTAATATAAAATAGCAGGTATTTTAGATAGATCCCCAAAATTTACTAGTCACCCTTTTCCATTCTGTTATAAATAACAATTCTCAATCTATAATCAGATATTTGTGTAAAAAACATGCTTCTTAAGTATTTAAAGAATATCTTACAGATACTTTAGTTCTTCTGCTTTCTCAAACATAGTAACCCCCTATGAAAAATCATAGATCTATCATTGATATAGTTGTTACATTTATGAAAAACATTACAAAAATACCATATATATTTTACCAACATTTATAAAACTCTAGTTCTATTGCCTACTTTAAAGCTAATATAGTACCTATTTAGATAAGAATGTTTAGTAATCTTAATTAATTATTTTATATCCAAAAGCATAAAACATTTAGATAGGTAAATTAATATATTATACTTTGAAACCCACTTACTTAAGTATTACATACACACTTAATATTTAAGTTTACTTATAACATAATTTTTCTGCTTCCATTTTGTTTGTATGAAAATTGCTATCTAAAAATTTATGTATTAATATGTAAAAATGCACAAAAATCAATCACTGACAATTTTAGTTAAAAATAATTCTATTGTTTACACGTCTAAATCACTTGTTGTAAAATCTGATCAATAAATATACATGCATATATTTGTTATTTTATTATTATATTCCATGCTATTAATTACATATAAATACATATTAATTCTGATAATGAATTTATATATGCTTCTTTTGAACACAGTGTTTGAAATAATGCTTTTGCTATCACTTGCCCATATCTTTGTTTTACTCTCCTTAAAGGATTTTTATTTGCCCATAATAATTTTACTTGTGTATTTATAAAAAATGTATATAGACACACATAGTAAAAAAATTTACCTGTGCACACACAAGCAATCTACATTTTTACTTGTCTGTTGGAAAATTTACCTGTCCATGCAAAATTGAACAGCCTTTATTTCAAGGACTGGAACATATGAATAATTCTTAATATGTAGGTTCACTTGGAAAGGTTCCCAGGGTATACATAATAAGCAGGTTTCACTGTATATTCAATTTTTGTTAATATTATACTTATTGTTAATTATTATAATCAGATATGTTAAGTATTCAAGATGGCCTCACATACTTAAATATACTCAGAATTGTTGGTACTTAAATTCTACTCAAATGTACATGTGTATTAAACAAGGCTCCTAAATGTCCAGTTTTAACTGAAAATCCAGTTTTTTAGAGCCTGTAACTGAAAAAAGAAGCGGCCTACCTACACTCAAATACATACTATTTTATCTTCTCAGTGCTCAGCAGTTTTAGTCATTCTGTCTGGCTCATTTCCATGCTGGTTCTGTGGAAATCTTGCATTAGAGTATTCTTTGCTATGTTAATTTCATCATTTACAATAAATTAATATCTAGATAAATTATTATTTGCAATCTTTTTAAGTAAATAGGTCTGATAATAACTAAAATTTGTGTTTTGTACATTTTATTAAAGTGCAAATTTTTAAAAACTAAATACTCAAATATATTTGAATTTTTTATTGACAAAAACTTTGACACCCTGAACAATGGTAAATTTATATAATTGATCCTTGAATATCCCTTGCATTTTAAATTTGGACATCCATGGGAACCCTGAGTAATATATCTCAAAATATTTCTCTCAATTATTTAATATTTGCCTTAACTACAGTAAAACCCACTTATCATGTAGATGCTTAATATGTAAGTCTGCTTATAAAATATAATTTTTCTGCTAATATTTTAATTGTTTGTAAATTTCTATCTAAATATTTTATTTATTATGTACAAATTAATTGTATACTTACCATTATAAAAAGTAGATTTTGGTTCCAAATGAATATTACCCAATATGTACATAAATCTAGGGATGATTTTTTTCATTAATGAAATTATATTTTTTGTATGTTAATCACTTGTTGTAAACTCTGCAATTTTTACATACACACATATGCATTACATATAATTAAATGTTATGGAGAGTATTGCATCCAGGGGGGCCATGGCCTCCTACTTTTTTGCTTTGATACCTTAGTACCTTAATACCAGTAGCAGTTACTACCAGGGAGTAAATTCAGTTGCATAAAGCAGTATTAGCTAACTACTAGACTAACTAAGACCTGGTATAAGTTTTGGGAAATCCATGTTATATTTATACATTAACCAATTGAAATTTGTTTGAAATTTGGAAACTCCATTACAATGTTCTTGATTTCCACAAATTTTATGATGTTATTGTTTTGTCCTACAATATAGAATCGGGATGTTTTATTGGATTTATTTTATATTTATAAGTACATATAGCTATATAAAATCAAAACACTTTTCATTTGAGAGTAAAATAAGAATATTTGAATTAAAATAGTTTTTAAAAAATTTCTATAAATTTCTATATATATATGTACAATGTAAATTAAGATATAAGACGTTCAATAACACATTATTATATGTCTGGCCATTTTTTCCAATGCTAACATGAAAACTAAATGAAAATAATGGAGTTATACCTACCCCCACCTGGTAGTAGTCCATTGGACTAAATATATAGATTTTTGAAATATTTACTCCTAGGCATAAATATTTTACTCCTGGTAGCAGTTTATGCAATCTGTGTGGGACTAAATTTATTGATTTCCCTCTATAAAGCTAATGCCGCTTTATGCAATTGACTCTTAGTGTCTTTTAAAAAATTAAAGTAAGGCTATATTTAACTGCAGTAGGGAGGGGGCTAATAATGCTTACCCAAACACTTCAGATATTGGCTCCCATTATTCACTAGACCCTGTAAGTTACTACAGATCAGCTACTTTAAGGTTTTGGATCTATGCATGTTATGCAACCATCAGGGGTTCCAGTAGACTGGTTATCAAATGATAAAGTTAGTTGAAATGCAACATTCTTACTGCAAAGCTGCAAATACTCTACACATTTATCCAACCAGGAACTAACAAAAATCAAGGACATCATTCATTTCGTTCATCAGCTTTCCAGCATACGAAATCCCTGATATCTGACATAATTTTGCTTTGCAGTCTCATTTTTTGTTTTACAAGCTACCAATGTCATTTTGAAAAGCTTATTCTTGACAATGAGGCAAGTTCAGAATTATCTTTGTATTATAATGGTGCAAGAACATCTAAATCATCTCAAGCTTCTGAATGTGCTCAGTATTAAAACCTTTGTATTGTGTAATGCCTCTCTCAGAAAAGTGTACATACATCCCTTGAATCCCCATTTGATTTTTTCCTACACTATTTTTTAATGTAAAATTTTTGTAATTTTAAAGTTTATTAAATAATATATTAGACCAGGTCATTCAAAAAATAAAACTTATTTTACATAAATAATAATCAGTTATTTCATATTTTTATATATTATAATAGTTATTATTTAACAATAATATGATAAGTGTATCAATTATATGCAATTTAGATTTGACTGTTTTCAGATATTTTTGAATCGAAATCTTTATACAAATTTAGAATTTAGGTACCATTTTAGACCTTCAGTATTTAAAAATAATATTTCCATCAAACGCCTACTTACAATTAATGCAGATTTTTGTATAAATTTGAAAACGTAATTTAAATTTACTACCACTCAATAATTTTCAGATTTTTCCCCAATCATTTGGAACCACCTATTGCTATTCTGTCAAACACAGTGTTTAGTCTCCTCGTTCGTCTCAAGATCTGTAAAAAGGCTGACAGACGTTATGACATCAGCTCTCCAACCACAATTGCTCTTACCGTGACAGCTGGGGATCCTGTTGATGCAGAAAGAAGGAAGTATGTTGTACTCTTTTTATGTATTGGATATCAAATGTTTTAAAAATTTATTCTACTGTTCATTTTTATTAAAATTTTAATTTACTATTGTCCGGGATCCCAGAAAGGTTTGATACTTTTATCAAGTAATATGATCATATTACTTGATAAAAGTATCAAACCTTTCTGATCCATGGGATGATCAAATATGTAAGTCTTAAGTTGCAGAAATTGTACATTATTTTTTATGAGCATTTTAGTGTTTTTCCGTATTTTAGTATAGGAGAAATTTCTATTGTTTTCACCCTTTTTTCATGAAAATGCTCATTTTAAAGAAAATAAAGATGACGTTATTCACACTTTTAAATAAATTTTTACATATAATTTTGATCATCCAAATGTTTTCTACATATTACAAGTAAAATTACTTTGAAAAGTCATGCTAATCATTTTCCAAAAACCTATTATTATTAGTATACTAAAGCCTATGTTAGGCATATTTAGCTTGAGAACTAATATTCAAATGTTTCTAGAAAGTGATTAGCTTGTTTGAAATATGTTGAAAACGTTTAGATGAACAAAATAATTTGCATTAATTTATTCAAAAGTGTGAATAACATCTTTATTTTCTTTAAAATGTGCATTTTCATGAAAATTGGGGGAAAACCATAAAAAATGTCTCCTATTCTTTAATTCTGAAAAACACTAAAATGTCATAAAATAATAATGTACAATTTCTGCAACTTAAGACTTACATATTTGTTAATCCAATTAATCAAATTACTTGATAAAAGTATCAAATCTTTGCACCAAACATTTTGATTAAAACCCTCTGGGATCCTGGACTTACTTACTATATTCAAGTTGATTAATATGTGATCTGTAATATGGATTTACTCGATCTGAATAAAACTAATACACGTGTACTGTGGTTTGTATATAAGTCAGGTTTTCTGTTTTCCAGTGCATGACGTGTTTCTGTATATATTATATGATACAAATTCAATCCTAAACCTTTTTCCACCAGTTATGAGACATGTAAAAACATTGTTTTATTTCGTGTGTCTATGTTATTGCCAACTTGTGTCGTATTGAGCCCTACCTTCATTATTTATTTATGGATTTTGTTTTATTAATTCGGTACTAGACAATTGGCGATGAGGGCTCTTAATGACCGTCTCAGCAAAGCGGAACGAACCATCACTGTTTGGCCGAGTCTGGTAGATGACTCTGAGAGTCCAACTGCAGTGAAAGTCGATTCCCGCCCTTCTACCATTCAACCAACCTCACCGAGTCGAGAAGCCAGTCCTGTGCAGGAAGCTGTAGACCCGTCGGAAAACGAAGACATTAACAAAGCTGATCCGGAGATTACCGTTGAAAAAGACGATGAGGCTGTCCCTCAAACCGATAAATGAAGCTGTTCTACTTTAACGACCTTTGCCCATTTTAAAATAGTGTATTTGTTGAAATTACTAGATGTTTAACGGTGACAATATTTTCCTTTCTATGTATTTGAATTAAATGTATCCTCTTTCGATAAAAGTTACATATTTGCATCGCTTATTGACCTAACCAAATATAAAATTCACACGTTCTGGATTACTTTATTGAAACATTCATTTGCTTTCGAATTTGTTTCTATCCTTTTCTATATTTATGTTAACAAAGCGACAAGAGCCTTATAATATTTAGCGTGTATTTAACTCATTCCAAAACTTATTACTAAATTATAAGCGTATTGGTGGTGTTTCAAAATTCTTGTTTCCTTTTGCGTTTCTAGAGGTTGGTCATACAAGATTTTTTTAAAATGGTATTGTGTAATAGTTAGCAAACTTCTATTTGCACATAATTTATACTCAAGTCTTAAAAATAACATTTCATTATTTAAATCTTGTATGAGCCTCTGCTTTACCAAATTTTATATTTTACGTAATTTGATTTGATTTGCTTTTGTATATATTAATATTCTTTCGTTTTTGTAGGAATTTTTATTATCGGATATTATTTTGGCTGTGATAGTTCACTGTATCTCAAAAAATTAAATTTTCTGGAATAAGCAAATTATTAATACGTAATAAATGTACTGTTTTGTGTTGCATTCCTCATTAATACAAAAAGTTAAATTTGATCATATTGGAAGTATTTTCGTTGTCCTGTTGATTATTCTAATATATTGTTAGTTTGTTCCAGATTATTCTATGTAATTGTTGGGGAAGTGGACACAGCACTTTGCAAAATATATCATTTGTGTATACCAATCTTTCTTTTTATTAAAATATATTTTTCTACTTAAAGAAACAAAGTAGCAAGTAATGTTTTAGATTTAATAGAGTAGATTGTTACTAGATATATAATAAGTGCAAAATGGATAGTATATATACTATAATAGTAAATTTTGTATGAAATTGAACAAATAGCCAAAGTAAGATCTTAATATTTTTCACTTTTTTTAAAACATGATTATTTTAAATATTCGTTGCTTAAAAAGATCGATAGTAGAATAATTTGATCCTAGCGAACGAAAATCTACATATCAGTAAAGAACATTTATTTGAAATAATAAAATGGACAAAAAACAGGATTTGGTCTGTCAACTAAAGTAAAATAATTATTACAAAGGATCTCTCTAAACAAGAAGAATCTTGATTGCATTAAATATGAAACCATAACAACATATAAATAACAGTATGCAACACACAGTCGTCTGCAGATCTGCATTCCAAAACAAGTCCATTGCACCATGTGTGGTTTAGATAATTATTGACAGTGGATGTGAGCAGACCATGTTTTATGAAATATGATCATTTAAATATCCTTATTGTGCAGCATGTAAGACTACTGATATGAAGTTGAGATAGAAATTATACAAACGAACCTTAGTTATTATAGTCTATATGATAATAATACGATTTTTTAGATTTTTTTAAAATACAAAAAAAAAATTATTTACAAAATGTAAATCAAATAAAACATTGAACAACAAAATACGTAGTTAAAAGTTTTCAGATATCAGTTAATCAAAGCTCTTCATCAACAGGTCGAAGAAGAATGGCACATGAAGAAGTGATCGTAAAGATACTAAACATGATTAAGCAAAAGCGGTCAATAACTCTAGCTGCAAATTTCCACTCATTCGCCCGCAAACTGTGCTGTTCGTCTTGCCGTATTTTCGTTGTTATGAATCGAAGTTCTTTGATAATGTTATATAATTCCATCTTGGTCGTGCAGAAACTGTTGGACGTCCCGTGGAGCTGAGGCTCTGTAGAAGGATAATCTCCAGTAGGCATGGAACTACTCTGACCCGGTGGAACGTCATAACTGTTAGAAAAATACGGTGCGAAATGACAGTAGTCCAATTGAGCCGAAGCGTTCAAAGTCTTGACACGAAAGTCATCGTCCAAATCTAAGACATTGGCTAGGAGGCTTCGAGATGACCGCTCTTTCAAATCGTTTTCAGTTCCTTTGAGGCCAGCTCCATTCCTCATGTTCGGAGAGCGCTTTGGTTTTGGATCTTCAATGGAAGGCAAATCATGACGGCGACGCATGAAAAGAAATTTGGCTAGCCAAATATTCACAAATGTTTTGATCTGTGTGGTAAAAGGAAAGACAATTTGGGCATCAAATATAATATATTGTCGTTACTTTAAAAAGCTTAACAATGTCAGAACCAAGTAAGTTAATTTTGAATTCAATTATATAAGGTCAATAGAAGTTATTAGATAATATTTGGTTACAGAAATTACTCTATGGATATCTCGGTGAGTATATTATAAAATTAATAAGTTAGATCAGAGCGATTCGAATTATACTATTTTGAAAATTTAAAAAAGTCTGGCAAAACATTTAAATTCAAATTGTAGAAAATAATAACAAGCTGTTATATTAGTCCAAGCCATTTAGCCTCAAAAACGGGTCAGATACTTAGAGGAGGTCGTTTTTCAGGTTTAAAGCCATTTATAGTATTGTTTTGGAAAGGGCAGTCAGCCTACTTCAATCAG
>JAUZNC010003563.1:57806-78766 GCA_034780395.1 Vannuccia rotundouncinata | reverse complement strand
AGTAGTTTATCATAGTAGTAAGTAGTTTATCATAGTAGTAAGTAGTTTATCATAGTAGTAAGTAGTTTATCATAGTAATAAGTAGTTTATCATAGTAGTAAGTAGTTTATCATAGTAGTAAGTAGTTTATCATAGTAGTAAGTAGTAAAATATTGTACTTCGAATCCATATTAATGATCATGACGCTAATATTTAGTTCGCCGAAGAATGAATATACGCAAACTAGATATATTATAAGCTCAGTGCCTTGGAATATACCGATGACATAGCTCTTCTCAGTGATGACTTTGAAAACGACAAATTACAGCTCGATCGAATTAAAAGGGGAACTTGATGCTTCTAACAGGTCTAGCTATCACGCGTTTCGCTCTGGGTATTCATTATACGTGGACTGACATGGTTATAAGTTGTTGATAATAGTTAATGCAACTATCAGTAGGTACTATCAACAACTAACTATGTCACTCCACAAGTTAAACTTATTCTACTTACTCAGTCAGTCAAGTATTTGTCGTGGATACCCCCTTAATTGCAACAGTAATTTTCAATCTTATACCCTCTGAGCCTTTACGCCAAGATGGTGCCGTTTTTACAATCGCTACGAGAAATGGAGACTACAGCTACCGACTGCGCTAGGTGGTCTCGACCTGTAAATTCATAGCTTTCTAAACCATTAATTTTGCTAGTTTTCTACAATTACTTATTGAAAATTATACGACATTATTATTATTTTAAAACAAAAGAAGTTATTGCTTTAGTTTAAAATGCATGCGTCATTTGTAATCATATATATAGGTACTGTTTCATCAAAATAATGATTTATTGAAGCGATTCTTATATACATATTTTCACAATTCACAAAAATTTATAAGCTCTCATTGAATGAAGTGTTATTTACAACGAATACAACTATTTTTTAATGTATAAATCAAGACTTTTCAATTTAACATCTTAAACATCTTTAACTGACAATATTACCCTAGCTGCAACTGGTTCTTAACTTTTTTGCATTGTTCTGCCACCATTGCTTAACTTTCTCCATATCCCACACGTCTTTCGCTTAGTCCATTCTTCTGACATCCTTTGATTCCCACCTTGTAAATGTCTATAACTTGCTACCCCTTATTATCAAATATATAAATATGTATATGAATGTAATAAATATTATAATGTACTATAAATAAAAAATTAATTAAATAAAAAAATTAATTATTTAATTAATTGATAAACATATATGTATATTGACTTTTATATATTGAACTTTAAATTCTATATGAGAGATTATGAGAAGTGATAGAGGAGGTAATTCTGAATATATTTAATATCCTAAGTTAATTAAAATAACTTCTAGATTTTTATACTGAACTGTTTTAAATTTTTTGGTGTGTCCAACTCCATACTTAGTATATATGGTGTGTCCAACTCCATACTTAGTATATATGGTGTGTCCAACTCCATATTTAAAGTATATATGGTGTGTCCAAATCAATACTTAGTATATATGGTGTGTCCAACTCAATACTTAGTATATATGGTGTGTCCAAATCAATACTTAGTATATATGGTGTGTCCAACTCCATACTTAGTATATATGGTGTGTCCAACTCAATACTTAGTATATATGGTGTGTCCAACTCCATACTTATAATTATTAATGGCGGAATATATAAATAGATGACCGGCAAAGATTAATTATATATATGATTCAGTATAATTTATTTCAATATTTGAATATGTTATATTATTTGTAATTGATAAATGTTATTTATAATATTTATTTGAAATTTGATACATTTATGAAAATATATTATAACATAAACTCAGTTTGTAGAATATCTGAATTGTTTATTTCCGATATTTAGCGATATCTGAAATAAACTATTTAGCGATATCTGTTTTTCGAAATGGATTACGATTTGATCTGCCAATTTCCTTCAGTTAATACTATGAATAATGGAAAATGAAAAGCGGGATTACTCAAGGTGAATGGAGGAGCTCAGCACAAGCTGCTTCCCCAGTAATGTTGTATTTGTCCTGACTTTAACACGACCGTATCGAAAAAGATACAACGATGGCTTTCTTAATACCGATATATGTACGTATTTATTCATATATTACCTATCTATACAATATAAAGAAGTATAGTTAAGGTTTTATCAAACATTTTTACACACAGAACGACTATAATTACAGATATATGTGGAATCTAAAGAAATATTTGCATTTGTGTTATATTATATAAGTCAATATTTTTTTAAATCCTACATTGTAGAATGAAAGTAAGGGTTTACGATTTACATTAAAAATTAGATCTTTATATTCATTAATTTGTATAATATGTAATATAAAAATTATATTGATCTTAATATTAAAAAGTGCTTTTTATATTCCGGAAATGAATTTTCTGATATAAGAATACTAAATCATATAATGAGAATTAATTTTTACTAAATTACGTGTGTTCTTGAAATAATTATACAGTTTAGTTGAATACAATACGACTAACAAGTTACACAATTTAGGAAAGAATACAGCTGTTAAAATAAATAATAATCACAATAAAAATAAAATATTTCAAATATCCGTCAAGTCAATTTCTACATTGAAATGTCTGCGATGTCTCTGACGAAGTTTTCGGATAGTAGATTTGTAGGAGATAGTAGATTATACATCTCTGATTTGTTACATATTAACCATTAAAAATACATCAAGGTAATATTAGAAAGGATGTTGAAATGATCGAATATGACTGTTTTCAATACATAGAATGCGTATAACGTTTTGAATAAGACGCTTACATTGGAAATGGGGGTTAAAGGATTTATACATTGTTTATTTAATGTTACAATTTAGATCGATGTAAGAAATAAGCTAATCTATAAGAATTCAAACTTATTTATTATTTTATTAAATAATTATTTTAAATCTTTTAAATTATTAAAACCTGCAAAATGCTTCACAAGGAAATTGGAAAATGTCAAAATGTGTTCATTATGCGATACAGAAATTTAAATAACATTGAGAAATCCTAAGGGAGCCATGAACATGTTTAATTTTACATTATCTTAGTTGTAATCGTTTATTTTTGTATGGGAAAGATTAAAGGACTGAAGGAGTTTGGTTTAACAAGATATTACTTTTTTAATCAATACTTATATATTGAATTAAATACTTTATTATTGAATAATATTTAATTACAGTTTATTAATTTTAATGAAGCATTTGTTGACAGTTATCCTGCTTTTATACAATATATACCATTTTATCTACAATTTCTTATCGCTTAAATTCTTAAATTTATTTGAAAAATTCCGCACATAATTTCATTATAATAAATATCAAATTACCGAGTGCTTAAACGAGTTTTTTATCTATACACAAAAACACACGCTTATTTATTGAAAATCAATCCCTTTTCTGTATCAAGATTCATATAATTCTTATTTGATATCGATAAGCTCATCTTTTCTATATAGACACCTAACCATAAAAATCGCTTGATTAGGTTATTGCCTCCACATCCAACATTTATTTAATTTTATTTGGTCAGATAAAACTTTCTCTGGATTACTCTAAATACGAAACTCGGCAAAAGTTTCCGTTCATATTCTTCTAGATTTTACGACCTGAGCCATGTGCTTCTTCAAGCAAGTAACATTTTTTTATGACTTTTTTTATAGAACTTTTGTACACATTGAAGACAATTGAATTTTGGGATGCTGCTTTTTAGTGCAGCTCAACCAGCAGATTAACAACAGCCTCTACGGAGTATAATAATAAGGAAGACGAAGATATGTATATTTCCTTCCTTTCTACATATAATTGCAATTCCCAACTTGGGAAAGTAGAACTAGATCTAATTAAATCCAAACAATAGAATTCTCATGTGCACCTTGAATGGCTGAAATTGGAAAAGAACAGTTTATTACATTCTATGCCCTAAAATGCAAGTATGGCTTGATTTTGTTCATCGTTGAGAGTATTGAATAAAAACTGAGAAGCCAATAAGCTTCTTTCACACCTTGTACTGTTTCAATTAATTTTATAATTTAATTTTATATGTCAACGTTTATGCGAAGATGTAAATAGAAACAGCTTCCTCGTTGATTTCATTTTAAGAAAAAAGGGTAAAATGTTGTGTATATTTAATGATTATTTATTATATTTTCATTATTATTTTCGATGATGTTGCAAATGTGGCATTGACTTTATGCAATGAACCACTTCATATATGATTTACTTAAATTAATATTTTAATACTAATTGATCTCAAATCTCTATAGTTTTAATTTAAACGAAAAACCTTTTACAATAATTAATGTTACATAAATTGCTATATTTCAAATGCGCTAAATGGATATTTGAACATCGTAACATTATTTATCGTGTGTAGAGTACATAACATTGACTAAATTTTAAAATATTGTTTCATGTAAATATGATGGAAATTGCTATATTCATTATTTAGTTTGTACATTGAAATATGCAATAAAAATTCGTTTTTATTATTTAATTCAAAATTTAATTGTGTTATTTACGAAATAGACTTTAAAGAATTGTCAAATATTCTATTGTTTTGAGTTTTACGAGCATTCCAATTTGGAATAATTTAATATTTTTACATACTTTTATGTCTTTTACTTTTATTATGACTGAAGGTTTTTATGTTAATTAATTCATGTAATAAAATTTTTTCATAACACAATTTGTGTAGTACTATATCTAAACTTGATTGTAGATTGGATTGATATACTCAATATTTTTATGTTTTAGATATATTTCAATATCACTCTATCCTTATACAACATCTACGTTAAAGCAAATATGACCATTTCAATTTTGAAACAATGCATTCCATTTTATATTGGTTTGTGACGCAAAACAACTATATGTCAGAACAATTTGAACGGGTCAAGGCAATAAAATATTATCTTGATACATATTCATTAGTAGAAGCAATTATATGATAGAATTCCTAAAGGATAACTTGTTCAGATAGGAAGTTTACAAATAAAATAAAATGTTGCAAAGGCCGACATTTCAATCGTTGTGTAAAGATCAATTATTATTTACTTAGTTGAATTTATTTGGGTCTGAGTTTACATTTTGGGGTGCGAATATTATGTATATCTGATATAAAATAAAACGAAGTTAAAGGAACCATCTTTTAGAATATAGCTTGCAACTTTTCTTAGAATGATTTGTTTTATAACATTTTCTTTAAAATAGATATGTTATTTTTCATCACAGAATTAAATTAAAAATATTCTGTTATTTTAATTTTGTAATTTAGACAATATAAAATAATGTTAGTGGATGCACAGCTAAATGTGAATTGTTCTTTCTGAACATAGGATCCATTTTAATCTTATACCAGGTTGCAATCATGAAAAACGAAAATATTTCAAAATTTGGACTAAATGATAAACAACAGCGTTGCTTGGTAGCAGTGATTAATGATGTAATCAAGGAAAGATTTTAACTAACAAGACACTATAAGTATAAGCATATATTAAAGGCCATAACGCATTTTATGTTAGTTTGGACATTATATATTTCTGTGGATGTATCTTTAATGGATTTGACATGAAACGAAGTGTTCTAAATTTTTTTGGGTAAGAAAACCAGGTCGTGTGCCTAACTGAATAATAAGATTTTTGTAAAACGTATTACACATTAAACTAATACTGGACTATACATATATAGCACTTTATTATCATAAATTTGTTATGAGAAAATCTAAAGTTTATAAAGTTTTTTATAAAAGTTGTATTCTTATGTTTACTTATAAGTAATTAATAAAATCTATTTCTTCCTAAATTTATTTTTAAATACACAGAACGTTTTATATAGCAGAGTTGAATATTGACGAAAACCTTTTTTTTACAGATAATCAAAAAGTTTTTCGTTTGTTGGAAGTTGGTGTCTCAAAACGGTACCACATAGAGTTGGCTCGCCTACTTATTATAAACCCTGTCTTTATATTATTGCGTGAGACACATGTCATAAAAAGTAGTTTCTTTCTTAATAATTAAGATGTTGCCGATTATTTAGATGATATGAGTCATCAGCCGAAACTTTAATTAATCTATTTATTTCTAATTTAATATTTAGCCTGAAATCCAGGGTCGTATTAACAGGTAAGAATTAAACTTTCGTGCAACAACTAGTTAATATCTCTTTTATGTCTTAATATATCACATTCAATTATGTTCACGAACCACTTTCACTGTTTTTAAGCGTCCTATATTTAATGCTAAAAAATGGCCGGAATATTTAACATATTCGACACCCAGAGCTGTATATGTAAAACAATTCTTTATAAATGATATGTACAGTTAATCTAAGCCAAACTATAAGAATACTTAGAGTGATTATTCATATAAATTTTACGAGCTTTTACATGTGTATCAAATTGCTAAAAGCATTTATATATGTATCAGTAAACCTTGGTTTTAATAAAATGGGGTTTGGTGTTTGGATAGTATTATACCTGACAGATAATACGAACGCCTAATTAGAGTAATGATAAAATAAATATTTTCTACCGTAATATTACGAATCGGATTTTAAATGTTGACAGGTATAGCCGTAAAGTTTTTTTCTCGTTTTAATTTTTTATATCTTCTAAAATATTCGCATCATCAGTGTCAAATAAATGGACGAAATCAGTCATTTTGATATATATATAGCTACAGAATAACTATAATAAAAATTCAGAACATTTGAATAACATTTTGATTAACATAAACATTTAAATTCTAAAAAAAATAGTATAATTAATAAATAATAATTATATTATTAAATTAATTAATTAATCTCTTATGGTTCTATCATATTTTCAATAATTACTAATTAATATCTTTTTCTCCTTTTGTGAACTCTTCATTATCTAATTTCGTTTGACTAAAAATATTTAAACACACTATTAATTTTAAAAGTGACAACCGCGATGTTTAAATTTATTATATTTTACTCCAATTCTCAATACACCTTTCGTCAAAAAACGAAAATTATTTAATCTTAATACACACAGAAATTTGTCTGAAATGTCGATATTTTAAAATTTGTTACAAGTACTGTGTACCAAAAAAGTATTTTTAATGATACCAGTGGAAAGTATTAATCATTGATGCAACACACAAAACTATAACTAAATTGTATTGCAACTGTGAACCTTGATGAATTTTAGAATTGTATTTATTTTGCAATAATAATAATTTTAAATAAGTGTAATAAATAATTTATGATCGTCATTCATATTAACATTTTTTATAGTTTTATATAAAATAAACGTTACAGTATGTCATAATTTCTTTTATAAGTTAAATAGAAAATCTGATATATTGAATAATTAATAGTGATCGCAAACAATGATTTCATTTTATTTTATCCAAGATCAATAAATTGTTTTTATAAAGTTTTAACTAAACAACATGATAAAAATAAATATATATAAACTAAATAAAGGTATTAAATAAATATAAACTATTTGGGATGAATATGAATATCACTGTATCGGTGAATATTTTCAAAGACTATAATTGTGACAACAGTCCAGATCCCACCCTTGATTGAATAATAAGTTTCATTTTTATTGGTTCCCGAAACATGTAGAACTTCAAATAGCGTCCATATTTGAAATATTTGGGAATCAATAAATTGGAAAAATTAGATTGCATTTGACCTCGATAATATATAATTTGTAAATCTTTATGCAATGAATTGGTCCTATAACATATATTTAAAGGGGCATTGCGATCACCCAAACATTGTATAACCATGATCTCTAGCGATTAAGGCGAAACCAAGTTGGTTTAGGAGAGAAAGAGAGAAACACAAATGATGATAAACATTCTGATCTCAATGAGGTCAGAGTAAGTTGTATTGCAATAGGAGAAGACTCATTCCACTGGGATAAGACTCACTATAATTTGAATTACGCGGTCTATAGCATCCAAATTGATTTACAGAACCCAGTTACAGTGATGGGGGATCTTTCAGATACTATTTTCTGCATCGATAAACTCTGCTTCTTAAATTATTTTTTCGTATTTTTGGTTAATTCTTTCTTTTTGGCATGTACACGGATGTGCTGCTCGGTTTCAGTTATTTGAATAAATTGTGGTGTTTATTTCATTTCAACAGATGATTTTCTTTTTATTCATCATAATTTTGATAAAAAATACATAAAATTTAAAAAACACCTCTGGGATGATGAAAAATGATTTCGATAGTTGAATGCAGTTAAAATGCTAGAGTTATATAACAGGGGCAAACTAGGGGGTTGGGAAGGATAGTGGGGAGAGGGTGTTTGTGACGTGGGGGGGGGGGAGAAGGAGAGGGTATAGAAAGTGAAGATGAGTTGAAGGGGGAGGAGGGGAAGGGAAGGGAGAGGAGATGATTTTAAAGCAAACCTAACCATTTAATTCGAAAACAAAAGTTAATTTAAATGGCATTTCAAAAAAAGTTTTATCAAATAAATATAATTAATAGTTAATTTTGTTCAGTTATTGTTAAACACAACTCAATGCATTAATGTTTCAAGTTTTACAAAGCATTCTTTACAATACAATACCTTAACTCTAATTAATGAATAAACTGAAATTTGTTTACACTAGAAAAATATTTTTTTTCAATAATGGAATGTTTGTATTTCTAAATAAATCATTTGAAGAAAGTGTAATACTCTATTGCTTAAAATATTATATTTAGAATTATATCATCAGTTTCACTAAAAAAAACATCAAACCCGTAAATTGGTGGATTTTTTAACACAAAGCTTGTTATTAAAATTGTTTGAATAAAGATTTAAAAACATGCAAAAACGCTACAAAAAACAATAAAGATATAAGAAGAGGGTGTTTATGTATAGGTAGGTAGCCATATTTGTTCTTGTAGTTATAGACAGGAACAAGCCACTAGCTTTTCTTCAAATTTGAGACATACATACAGTATTTTAAAAGCTATTGCCTGCGTGGTCTAATTGGAGATGATTATAATTGACAAAGATTGCTGTGTGTCATTCAGATGCATTTTAGCTTAAATGTATTAATTACCTATGTTTCAATCGTGCCGTAAAACATAACTTAACTATAAACAATTGAAAAACTTATAAATAATTGTTTAAATTTAAAATTTAAAATTTATTTATTTAATGAAAACAGACATTTTTAATGGTAATTGTTTCTGAGTCATAAAAATAAATTATTATAATTTTTCTGCACTAAAAGCAACTTGAGGAAAAACGTTATTTTACTAAATGTAGTAATGAAAAAATCGTTAACTTTTTTGTTTTATGCAAATCAAACAAATCAATACTTGCAACCTAAATTACTTATTTTCTTTATCGTAATCCCGGACTCCTGTCTATGTTATTTAAAGATTATATTTAATTGATTGTATACATCCCTTCATCTGACCACAATGCCCCTGACATGGCATTCTTTTGCTTCAGTTTTGTCCATTTTGGTTACGACATATGGAAGAAGGGGAACAAATGACGTCTTTGCAACATTGAACTTCAGTTGGTCCTGGAGTGCACGCATTGTTGCTGTGAAGCTAGGAAAAAGCCAACATCGTGAACTTCTGTTTTGCCATGTACCAAACGAAAAATACATTGTCAACACTGTGTAGTTTTCTTTAAATATTATTTTATGTATCTACCAGAATGACACATTGTCAGCAGCGCTAATAGCATTCAAACGAACCCTTTCGGGTCGCTAAACAATCGACTGGCACAGATACGAGGAAATTATTTCGGTCCGAGCCGGGGCTCGAACCCGCTACCTTCTGATCGGCAAACCGATGCACTACGCCTTGCGCCCACTCGCCACCCTGCGTATTCAGTGCCTTTGACAAGTATTCATACATGCATTCAAATGGAGCATATAGAGTAGTAAATATAATTTATATCGTAGATATTTTTATAAGGTATGCTTTCTGTGTATACATGGAAATTAGATGCAGGGGCAATGTAAACTATAATATGTATACAGAATAAATGTATAAACACCATAATTAGGCAATTACCAATGAACTATTACATTAGACATAATTGATAACATCATCATTCATGTGGTAATATCTTTTTGTTGTAAGTGAACCCTATAACAGTGTTCATTGTAATTTATTAAACAGATTGTTGCTCGACTCTTCAGGAATCAAAAAATTGAACAACAGAAACAAGAACAATTCCAAATAATAATTGTATTGCGTAACATGTTAAAATACTTTTAGTTATGAAGATGTATTACTGACCCCTAATGGGGCTATTGCGCACATTTTGAGTGGTTGGGCAACTTCCTAGGCCGAAACGTTATGTAGATCTTTGTTTAAATGGGATTGGACCAACAAAAGGGTTTGGCCATTTCAGCTATTTCGCCGTCAGTGAGGATTGTGTTACCAACCACAAATTGTTCCTGGACCTTAGTGGAATATTGAAGAGTTCAGCGCTGTACATGAAGCTGCGTAATATACCACTATGACCTCCTCGAGTAATCTTTCATAAATCCTAAAATTAAATTCTAACTAAAAAATCGATTAAAGAAAATAAATGGAAGATAATTACAAATATTATATTATAACCTCCCAGTACAGTATTTGTTGTAGAACTAACCAAAATTAAACAAAATTAATTAAAATTTGTTGTAATTTTAATAAATACTATATGAAAATACTTATAAAAAATAAAACTATTTTAACCAATTGTGCTCTGGTATACAGACCCCGCTATATAGTCTGACTTTTTAAACAAAATTCTTTCATGTTTTAAAATGTTTTTAACTAATATAATTTATACAAAATATACCTTTTAAAATTATAAAATATTTATGAAACTCATTAAAAATGCTGAAATAATCCCTCGCATTGAATATGTTAAGTTTTGGAATACAAACAAATGTTTTGTCTGTGGAAGTGAATTAGACAATTTTTGAATTCGCATGAAACTATTATTCTGATTGTACATTAAATAAAGTACTTTACAAATATGTAATTGATTGACGTTCCGGTTAAACGTTTTTTAATTAATGATTCACAGGAAGGCACATCTTTGTCTGTGACAAAAACAAACAGATGCATTAACACTATTCAAAGAAGAGTTTTCTTGATTTAGTATGACAGGTGAATTAAACGAAACAATATTACTCTACATGCCCGGTAAATTAAAGAGAAGTCGATGTAACTATAGAGTATTTGACATCAGTTTAGTCCTCAGCGTTTCTATATTGCGAGAGTGTAAATATGCAGACGTTTTATAGTTATTATTATACCTACTTTTGTAACACTTTTAAAAATTATGTTTCAAATTTTCATAATTTAATGTTAATTTAGAATAATATATCTATAGTGATCGTTTCGCTAATAATAAATTGTAAAATATAAAAAATATCCAGGTGATTTAACAAATGTATAAAGGACTTTGTAGATATACCTATAATATAGAATACATGACGTACGGAAAAGAGTTTATCGTTTCCAACCCCTGGCGTCAAAAATTCTATTTCTCGGCAGGCTCACTGTGAAAATATGTCATTTAGCCCATGTTTTGCAGTCAATCAAGCAAGTTAATTTACACGTATATGGAAGACATGCATATGAAAGAAATGACGAATTACTGTAACTTGCCTTCACAACAAAATAATTACTAAATAGATCCCAAATCCTAAATCTTCAAAGTCGTAAACTGATATTAAGAAAATATCAAGTAACACTTTGAAAACATGTTTTTGATAACTTTTATTTGCTACAATAGATAATTTACCACCCTGTATATAGAAGCTGAAGATTCAATAAACTATAATATATTAACTTTCTAAATAGACAAAATTTCTCAACCTGTTAGGGTGTATAAATAATTGATAGAAAAAGATAGAGGGCGTCAGGTTTTGAGGTCATGACAACGCAAATCAATCGATAATGTTGAGGAGCTTTTTGTATTTAAGTCAAACTTATTTGACTACATGCAAGACAACTCCCTGTATTTAGTGACGACTTGGACGGACCCCATTCCTTCTCTTACTAATAGGGGTGTTTAACCTCGGGCGTTTTTGTCACACCATCCTTAACACTTTCATAAAGTCGTCATTATTTCCTCACCAAGTTTGTGAGTTTAAAAGAATTATTTCTTACGCTCTACAGAATATAAGAAATCGCATAAACTGGTAAAATGGATTTAATCACAGCTTCAAAATTTATTCTCAGAGTCTCAAGCTGCATGAAAATGTAAAATTTTTAGATTTTTTAATGAAATTTTTTCTCTATTATTTTTATTATGAATTATTAAAAAAGTCAAAACGTTATATTTAACAACTTTTGTATAGGTACAAGTCGTTGTTTACAAAAATAAATAATATATGTGTGAAATCTATAAGCATAATGTATTGTGTTGTACGGTAATGTATTTTACGGATGAATAGAAGAATGCAACAATTATTTAAAAAAAGGAAATTTATTGAAATTTCATTTTATAAAAATATAATAATATATCAAAAAAATATTTTCATGTAAAATAAGTAATACATATACAATTATTATAAATATATTACACAAATTAAAATTCAAATATTCTCGTAATATATAAAGATTTGAGGATATATAAATAGAGGAAAATTAGACCCTCCTTACCACCCGCCCTTTTTCTGTTATGTTTATCGAAATATTCAAACTTCTAAATATATATTTTAAACTCGAATTTTACAGTATTAATTCAATTAATTAATAACATTAACTATTCCTCTAATATTTTATACTACTGATTAAAAACTAATTATTTTGATATCTTAAAGGCGAAGAGTCTAAATGTTTACCATATATATATTGTGTGGTTTTTTTCGCGTGCTTTTATAGATACTTGTGACAAAATAATACAAACTATTTCGTTAATATAATTTTATTTTATTTTATATGGCTATCATTTGTGATCATTAACTAATTAAAAATTATTTTGACTTGTTTGGATTCCTTTCGTTGGCAACTTGTAGGAAAATTTTACTTTGCATGAAACGTTCATTCTGACATGGGAACAGTCCTTGCCCAATATTGATAATATGTTAGGTTGACAGTTATCCTAGTATTAAATAGCTTCGAGGTTTCACTGAATTTTGCTACATAAAATTTTCTCGAATCATTCCTGAAAAGCCTCAGGAAAAATAATTGGATACATGAAAATATGAAGTATTTTCTGTATAATTTCCTTAAACAAATTATTTATAAAAAGTACAATATAATTTATGAATACCCCAAACTATGATTTATGATGGAAAATATATTCGTGGAAAAAATGATGTGTAACGTATATATACGGAGTATGTCAAATAGATATAGTAGCTAACAACTTAATAGAATCATAAAATATAGCAATAATATTAATTCTAGTATTATTTTAACTGGCAATTATTTATTAACTATTTAAAAAAATTTAAATAAGTCGAAATTTATTAAAAATTTTAAAAAGATAAATTTAAAAATTATATATTGATGTAAATCAAATATTGACACTAAATTGTTATTAAAGATTTTATTAAAGTTTTTCAATAAATATTTAAAAAAATATATGAAATAAATTCACTGGTACAAATTTTTTTCTTAATAAAATTTTGACAAAATGGAGTGTGAACCAAAATCTGAAGACATGATTAGTCTACAGCAAGTCATGGACAAAAAATCATTATTTGGATAAATATTTTATGGTTTTACTTTTTGAGTCACCATGTCTGCCTAACCAACAAATATTAATCAAAGTCTCCAAGCGTTTATTGACAGTAAGCTGTCATGGCCAGAAGCTTCTGAAAATTTTTAATTTGACATTATTTTGAAAATTATTCTTGTACCAGAAATATCCTAAGATCACAGTTGAGTTTTTTATTTTATTTGTAGTTTTGTTTTAACTTTAAATCGTAATTTAAATAAATTATTTTATTGTACAATATGTGAGGTTTTAATTTATTCTATCCCTGAAAAAAATCTTAATTATGTACTAAAAACCTAATTATATAGCTGGTAACATGAGATTTTGTTCAAATTAAATTGTAATTTATGTAGAATTTGATAGTTTTAAATATAAAATGAAATAAAAAACTCTTTGTTTAACAAAAAGTGCACCATTTTTTAATTACTTAAAAAAAGTTTATTGAAATAAAAATATGTTAGAATATACAATATAATTTTTTGTAATGGAAGGTGTCACTTATATCTTAAGTTACAACAACATTTTAACATTAAAACTTCTTCAATACAGCTGTTTTAAACAGTAAATGAAGATATATATATAAAAAACTAAAACCAAAGAAATAACATTTTTTTTCTTTTTAGTGACGAGTCATACATACATTCCTAGCGGTATTGTATAGGATATTCTGTATTATAACTTTGAAATGTACACATTTATATACACTGAGTAGCCGCAAGACATTGTATCCTTGTAGCGGTAAAATCGAATCAATAACTAAAACCAAATATAACTAAATATAAATATTTAATCAATTTAGATATTGTTACATATACATAACCCCGAACCAAAGGAAACCATTGAAGAATTAAAAAATATGACATTTTTTCTCAAACATTTACGATATATTTGATAGAATTTGCACAAAGTTTGACCAAAATAAAAAATAAATTACACAAAACACTGACACAATATTTTATACACTGAATCTATCAATAACTATACAGATATATTGATTTCATGTATTTACAATCCCATCCTTACAAATGCACGATACAGGTAACAGTGTCGTAAAAGATATATATTTTTGCACAATTATATAACGTGCATGGAATACATGAGTGAGTCACAGTTGATTTAATGTAGTTATATTAGCACATAACGAATTTTAAAATTAAAAAATACTGTTAACTTTAATTTTTGAATTAAAGATTTAATAAAATTAAAAAATACTGTTAACTTTAATTTTTGAATTAAAGATTTAATAAAATTAAAAAATACTGTTAACTTTAATTTTTGAATTAAAGATTAAATAAAATTAAAAAATAAACGTTGTTTTATTTTATTAAAAAATGCATTTATATTCTATTATTACTCAACTTATAGTATTACACATTAAATTATTGCATCACCATCTTTACATATAGTATGTATAAAATGAATTATTTACAAACATAACACAATTGTTGTAAGCCATGGTATATGAGAGATAAAACTTTTATTAAAGTATTCCCTCTATTAAAGTAAGTATTTGTATTTTATTTAGGCGTTAATATAAACAATATCGGTGTTAATACACAAAGTGAAATAAATATACAGATTAAAGAATTATGCATTTATAATTGGATTTGTATACGTGTTATGTGCATATTATGATTGTTCAGATGTTTTAGTAGTATAGGAGTAGTATAAGTAGTCATTGTATATAAATTAAAATACATTTGTAGGGAATGCACAAATTTGAGTCTGTTAGAGATATGTTATTTACAATATGCAACATATAATATATATATAGTTGAACAAGTTGAGTACATTAGACGTTTAGTGAAATGATATACTACTATATGTTAAGTTATGTACGTATGGGTGGACTATAAATGCGTCTTGGAAATAATCTAAAATGTAAGAAATGGTTGACATCACATTAGCGCAACACATATTATGATAAGAATAATAAACAAATGGCATAATTTTTAATCAAGGAAAGTATTGCAAGACCCTTAAGTATAAAACGAATTAATACCGGGGCTAATCATTGTAGAAATGATTGTTCGAATTCTTAGAAGGCAAATAAGATACAGATATTTTATAATATATCTGTGACACATGTCGTTTACATAAGTTTCCTAAAAAGCACGTTTATATATAATGCATACTTAAGTAAAAAGTGTGAAATTATGTCATGCCTATAGAATACTTTTCGATATCACAGCATAAGAATTCCACTTTCTAGCACATTGTCTCGGGCGTGTTGGCCCGCTGGTTCTTGTAGCACTTGGGGGTTGAATTCGGAGAACAGATGTTGTTAATGTTGTTTTGTCCACTGTTTGTCACCGCTTTTTCGTCCATCATCGGCTCCATTATCTTTTTTAAACTGGTTGATTTGGCAGCAGCGGCGGCAGCATTGGCAGCTTGGAGACCACGTATTCGCTCTAACTTGCTGCCCAGGGCTGCCCCGTTCTGATTGGCTACTGCTGCTGCTGAGGCTCCATTTGCTCCTCCAGCCGAGTTATTGACGTTGTTTGGGTTTGCAAAGGTGGAGGTGGCGGTGGGGAAGCGAGAAAGGTCCTCCAGGCTGCCGCCCTTACCGCTGTCAGAGTAGGAAAGGTCCGACAGACGGCGCTCGTTTTTCGGACCACTTCTGCTGCTGCTACCACCAGCGCCAGCGCCACCTGGGGCCGCCAGACCGCCTCCGTTACCATGGAAGTGGAGTACAGGATGGGGATTGTGGTAAGGGAGCGTGGGGGCGATCCCAGTTCTAGGAGCGGTGGGTGGTCCACTTACAAGAGGCATGGAGGTGGCTGGCAGAGTGGAGGTTGTGTAGCTGGAGGGCGAAGCGATGGAGTCGGCCGGACTAGCGGAGGTTACACATTGCACGCACTGCAGTGACTGTTGGGTAAAAAATGCAGAAATAATATTAAATTTACGATTCTTGGGAGGTTAAACATATGAAACAAATATTGTGTGTTTCTCTGACATACCCTTGCTTCACCATAATATATTACAAATTGTCTGTATCAACCGTAAACAATTGAAAATCAAAGTTGATATTTCGGAATAAATATCCGATATTCGCATACGGTCCTCGTTTTGTAACTTTTTAATGTGCTATATTCAAATTTATATATTAGCAAAAAATTTATTAACGAATAATGTTATTAAATGACGCATTAAACGTTTGATTAACTTTACTTGATACTATAAATTACAACAATTATAATAATCTTAAGTAAGAAATGATTAACTTAAATCGAGGATGCTTCACCAAAAATGCTATCTTTTGAAACCTTAAAAATAAATTGAAGATTTTTATATATTTTACATTTTGGCTCATACGTATAGAGTTACGTAATATAATTTTAAAATTCAGTTCACTGTTGCTATACTATACCGACCGCAGAAAATTATAAATAAATTCACTACAAGCCGGCACGGGTCTTACTAATTACAACCTATATATTAAGTAACAACCTTATAAGTCGCGATTTGAGCTCAGGCAAACTGCCAGGAGATTATAGGAACGCTGATGAAGCGACTGCAGTCTTTAATTTGAAGTTATTATGCAACAGGAAACTTCAGTGTGGAAAATATCTTCTACGATGAGCGAAATGGTTTGAAACCTTTGAGGTCAAAATTAGTTCTAGAGCAGCTTAAAAAATGAGGCCTTGGCGGGTCTTAGTCATCGGAAGAACGATACTCTAAATTCGACGTATATACAAATTATTTCTTTCAAAAAGGCTATCAATTTTTAAGAAAGCTATTCATTCTTTAATTATCAAACGAACATTTATCTTCAAGGAAAATTACTTTTAACTTAACTTGCAATGTTCATATATATATTTATATAAGGGAAATGGAATTTAGTTCCAAAAAATTAGGAATCGAGGAATATATAAAAGGTTGAATAGAAATATAATAAAATGTGTTGTTTTGCCAAAGAAATAAAATATCAATTATCTTTTTTACTTAGATATTTATAAAAAAAGAAAAACATTTTTGTTATTGAGCTAATATCATGTATTATGGTTTATATGTTTTATTGTCCTAATTTTACTAACTTTGCGCTCAAATCAGAGAAATATATAAACTATTTTGAGAGGGAGAAATGATTTGCTCGATTACCTTGTAAACGATGAAAAGTGACAAAAGGACTTTCGAGTTTAAAACATAAAAATATATCCAGCGAAAATTTATAAAATTACTTCATCAAAAAGAAGGCTTTATTTGAAAAATATCTTTCTGGTGAACGGTCATCCCATGGGAGGCCAATATTCAGCTCTAAAACAAGGGAAATAGGAGAGAAGTCTGCCATTTCTATACATGCCTTATATCTAAATCCCCAAAATGGTTGCCTGATATAGCCTTATTTCCATGTTTTTCACATTGATCTGACTGTAAGAATAATTCTTCTAAATTTTGTCTATTCTCTATATATATTATAGTCAACATTTGATCGGCTATATTATATGATATCTCTACTAACTTCGTTATATCTGGCACCAAGTCCTTTTCAAGATCACTAGCTTAAAATATACTCTGAGGAGATTTAAGTTTAAACCAATATAATTATTTATGAATGTTTATTTGGTTATATTGCGTTCCCTTTTTCTTGAACATATTTGGTCGGTTTCTATGGATCTGGTTGCTTAACGGTATATAAACTTAAGAGCCTTCGCCCAAAGCAATTTTAATTAGCGATGTAAAAATGTTGGCATATCTTTAGGCCAAAAGAAATCAATAAGAGAATTTATAAAACTGGTTTTATATGTCATATTGACAGCTTATCTCTCTCATCAGAACGTCTATTAGAATTGTTTTCTGGGATTAGAACTTTCTCTTGAATTACGAACAAACTCCATTCATATACACTAATGTTTCTAGAATGTAAGTGTACTTTAGCTAATTGTATTAGAGAACTGTGGATTATGTTCAATTAATCTAATTAGTTTGAAAATAGGGGGTGAATATTTGCTAGAGTATTTAATCAATTATTAAAAATCAATTTTGGTATAAGTAAAATTGTTCAAAAATTTTTTGCAAGTGATGTATTAAAATGTATTAAATAAATTTATTTATGTAAAACCTATCCAAGCTTAAACGAAAATATTTACAGTCATAACACACTTTACAAGTAGAAAAATCTTTATCGAAATATTGAATAAGTTAATATAGAATCAATACTCAAATATGGGTTCCGAATTAATCAATAAATTTAAAGTTGACAAACTGAGCTTAACCGCTTCAGGAAAAGATAAATTAGTACTTTTTGAGTTTGAAGTAAAAATAAGCAGAACCCGAGGGTGGTCAAATTAAATCAAAATTCCTTTTAAGTTCTCTCAGCGTGAATTCCCCTTTAAAGATTTGAACTAGTTAAAATAGTCGACTGGTTTCTTTTAGGGACAGCCAGCAATTATAGGGCTCGCTCGGCACTGCGTGAGGATTAGATCTTTTCCACAGTGAGGAAAACAGTGCTCAGACGAGGACTATCTCAAAAGATGTGAGGCTTCTTCAGGTGAGGAAAGGTGGAGAGATGTGTTAGTAGAAAGGGAAAACGCGCAAGAGAGGTGGAGAGAGAGAGACAGAGAGAACGAGAAAGGGATTTCGTAGTCAAAAAATGAGGGAAAAAATTCGCTGGAGAGAGAGAGGTAAAAGAGATAAGGAAACAGCTCTGGATTAAGAAGAGGAGCTCCACAAGACAAGACAAAGTGGTACTGTTGAGGCATGATGAAGGGTCCCCGATAGGAAGGACTCAAGGGGTGATGAAAAATAGTAGTACCCTATTTTTGACACGCATACATCTTGGAAGATATTCAGGTGGAAGAGAAGATAGATTTTCCGTCAAGAAAGCCACCATTTGACAGTGTCAGTCTCCATTCACGATCTTCCAGGAGCTGTCAAATAAATTTTGCACGAGGTTTCACATATTAAAGATATATAACGCAGCTCATTGAATGATGATACAAATTTATTTGTATCTGAATCTGTACTTTGTAAACAGTCAAAGAATGCAATCTATCACTTGTCTATATCTGCTTATACTATGCGTACCATTCTTCAATGATACACCTTCATCCGTTAAACAAATTAATCACTCAGTTCTCTTCCATGAATTTTTGCCCAAATATATTGAATATATGAAATTTAATTTTAGTTCAAAATATATATATAAATAACTCAAATATTCCAAGTTGAGGGTTATAAACATGACTCCGAATTATTTCAAACAATAATTGATATTACAAAATACCCTAAAGATAAAAGAAAAAATATTTCGAATTGGCGCGTCATTAATTGGGGCAATCAATTGGAAAAGTTCGATAATCTTTAATGACACAGATTCCTATGTATATTTGAAGATCACTAGTCGGTGCATTCTCTTACAGAGAAAGATTGAGGACATTTCTGTTCCATATATGAAACCTTGGGGTTATTCCAATCTAATTATAGGAAAACAAATCTGTCCGGAAATAGGGATTATTGTAAGGAAATATTCTCATTATTTCATGCTGACGAAGTTATTTTTTGTGATGAAATGTATCCTTAACTTTCTTTGAGGACGTATTTAGTAGCAATAATTATACAGTTTCTTTAATGTACATATAAGTAATTTAGGCTATATACAAACGTTAGTATATATAATAAAAATAGTTCATAATTATGGTATAAATCATTAAAAATTGTAATTTTATTTTAAATCAATTGTTTAATTTTCAACTTGTTGTGTTTCAAACGATAAATACAAAATTTAAAAAAAATAATGTAAAAACTTATCAAATTAATGTAATCAGCGTATCAAAAGAAAGAAATTTGAAAGAAAACATTTTATTTTGTTATAATATCATTGTATAAGGAATTTTTAATAAATATAAATGCCGCATCAAATTTTGCACGCGAATATTCCATATACTTTTAACTAATTTAATGTTCATACATTTTTGTTTTTACACCTTAAAAAGATATTATCAATTTACATAGATATTCCCCAAAGAAAAAGTTTAAAATGAAGAATAAATTACTGCAGAACAGAAAATACTGATATAATTATTTAATGCAACAATATAGAGAATGAGCCCTTATTGATAGTCAAGCATCGTACACCTTATAGGTATTATATGCAATATATAAAGTAAATTTATTTTCTCAAACAAAGAATATCTTTAGTTTTTATGCAGGTAAAATATTGAAAAAGAAAACATTTTCTTCTGAATGCACCTCACGGGATATATAACTGACAGTTTTTGTCTTTCAATTAAATTATCTTCTAATTTGAACGTATAAAAAAGTAGTTTTA